>JAOPUL010000002.1:35153814-35166002 GCA_027564515.1 Octopus rubescens | reverse complement strand
GTATTTCCATTTCTCATGGACCGCATTTCCATTTATCATTTAAACCAAAGCGGACCAAGGCATTTCCATTTTATCATCATATTTCCATATATATATATATATATATATATTATCATTTAATGTCTGTTTTCCATGCTGGCATGGGTTGCATGGTTTGACTAGAGCTGGCAAGCTGCACCAGGTTCCAGTCTGATTTGGCTTGGTTTCTATGGCTGGATGCCCTTCCTAATGATATATATATATATATAGAGAGAGAGATATGTACACAAATTCTCTGTTGTCTATTATAGTCATTGTTGATGTCATACCATAAGTGTTCTGAGAAATATAAACCATCAGTTTTTATGTAAAATGCTTCCATCTCCACAATAATCCTGTAATTGTTTTATGTAATCATATTTTTAATGTATTTGTCTGTCTTTGACAGATTCAGTCATGAAATCTTTGCTTATTTCTGACCTTTTATTGCTGCCAATTTATTCTGACCTTTAATCTCTGCAGCTTCAGGTTTAAGGTAACCAGATTTCATTTTCTTGGAATCTCTAAGAGGCATAGCAACTGAATTTTACATTTTAATAGTTATAAATGTAGTGTGTGTGTGTGTGTGTGTGTGTGTGTGTGTGTGTGTGTGTGCACCTTTAATATATTATACAAACATGGAACAATAATATTCCTCTATTTCAATATATTGAGGGCTGCAACTTTTGTTATACATATTGTTCCTTGTTATACACACACATCCATGAATGGTGGAGGAGCAAGAAGGGGAGAAACAGAGGGAGATCTATGGTAAGTGATGAGGAAAAGGCAGGGCCCTTGGCCTTTACAGGCTCTCAAACGCCAGTTCTGGGAAGGAAGGACTGAGTATAGTGGTTGGTGAAAGGGTCGGAGTGGTGTGGTTGGTGGTTAATAGGTGAAAATAACATGGCTGATGTCAGGTGGAGAGCTGCATGTCTCAAGAGTACCTGTTTGAAAGTGACAGGAACTCATCCAGCTCTGCAGAGCTGAAGCTATTGTAGTAGGTATAGAAATGGCAGAGAGAAGACATATCATCTCTGTGTGCCGGAAGCTGGAGTGTGCCTCAGCGACTTTGTCATTCATTTAACTGGTTTTCCCTTCTATATGGTCTGGGATGGGTTTTCGTGCAGTACCCTCCTAGATAGGGGACAGTACTCTATTCTGAGTTTCACCTGCATTTTGTCGAGGGTCAGTAATTGCTGGGAGATTTTTGAGGTTCTGAAGAGAAGGACCAGGCTTTGAGATTCTATGTTAAAGACATGTTCTCTGTAAGAGATCCTCTCTGACAGTAGACAATAGTGATTGTAAGCACTCACTCTAATGGCTTCTGCTTGGGTTGAAGGAATGGGTAATTGTGGTGGTACTTTCATTATAAGTTGTACTTTGGTGGGGTTTTTGCTTTTACTGCTGTTAAAGGACACAAGATTGGCAAGAACCTGATGGCAGACATTTTCAAGGTCTCTGTTCATGGAATCAGTGCAGATTTGGTAGGAGGTGTTTTTGCTGCACGAAGATGACACTTGGGTGGCTAAGGCTAGAGATGAACAGAAGATAGTATGAATCAGTTAAGAGTGGATGTTGTTGGATGTGATGGCAAGCAAGTGATTGAGGTTTAGAAAGAGGACCAAACTTTTGATATCCACCAATATTGAGAAAGCATGGGTTAGAGAAATTTACATAAGAACAGGCCATGAGAGTGTAATCAGTGTAATCAGATAGGAAAATACCAATCTTAGAGATGAGAGACAGGTAGTTTTGACAGGTGATTGGCATACCTGAGCTGATATTGTCAAAGGGTTTGCTGATGTTGTCAACAACATTAATTTCTCTAGGGTGACTGACATATAAGAGCTCATTAGTAGATCTAGTTTCAGGTAAGTGGCTGCAATTAAAGAGAGAAAGAGAAAGTGGGGGTGAAGGACAGATAGGCAAAAAGCTGAATGGATTTCTTGGTATTTTCACGCCAGAAGCGTTGATGTCTTTCTTATTAAAAGCAAACTACAGCCTCTACTTTAATTCAAATAACTTTCAACACGATACTGATGAGGTCCAATTTAGACCAAAACTGGTTTGACTTTTTTCCTTCATTATTACAAAATAAAAGTTTCAGTACAATACCATTCTACAATTGAATTTTAATAATGATTATGATCAAATAACTGTCATCATCATTCATCATCTAACCCATGCTGGCATGGGTTATTAGACGGTTTAACTGGAGACTGGCAAGCTGGGGAGCTGCTCCAAACTCCAGTCCATTTTGGCTTGGTTTCTATGGTTGGATGCCCTTCCTAACACCAACCACTCCAGAGATTGTACCAGGTGCTTTTAATGTGTCACCGGCACAAATGTGTATGGAATATATTATTATCAAGTGACTATATATGGAATAAATTCTTCCCCTCATTGAAGTAATACAAATGCCCCAACTAATTTATATGTGTGAGTGTGTTTATATATGTGTATATGTATATGTGTGTATGTATGTATGTGCATGTGTATACACATGTGTATGTGCATTGTGAAGTCTCATTCAACTCAGTGTTCACTATACATTTTACTGTTCTCGTTATAGTCACACCAACAGTAAATGTTCAGGTGTTATTCTTAAAATGCTTTAAAATAACATTTTAACATGCACACATATGCACACACATTTGCATATTTGCCAGTGGTGCTCTACTTGCATGTTGTCATTTTTTCCCTTCCACTAAACCATTTAAGGTGAAAAACTATAAAAGTCAGAAATGACTGCACTCTACTTCACTCATTGATTTCTACTATGTCGCTTTTATTCTGACAGAAATCAATTTTTGCTTCAAATTTATTGCTGTATTTCATTTTCTTTTATAGATACTTTCTCTATGCCTTTCATTTCAACTGCTCTGTATGCATGTGTGTAGATAGGATTGCCTTCTGTTGAATAATCAGTGTTGGAGATAGTGCTGTTAAAGACTGTAAATGTAAACTTAAAGAACAGAAGAATACGCAAATGAACCCTGCTTCCCTATTTAGGAAACCAGGTTTTCCTGCAATATCTTGTCTCTCAACATTGAATTCTACATTCCAATACCTTCTGCCCTAGTTACATAGTTCCAATTTAATGGTTTGGTATTTTTCAATCATTAATTATAAGTGCTGGCATGGCCATGTGGTTAAGAAGCTTGCCTTCCAAACATGTAGTTTCGGGTTCAATATCACTGAACAGCAGCTTGGGCAAGTGTTTTCTACTATACCCTCCCGCCAGACAAATCAAAGCCATGTGAATGAATTTGGTAGATAGAAACTGAAAGAAGCACATCATGTGTCCATTGTTTTGACATCATGTGATGCTTTATAATGAGCATCACCATCCTGTAAACGATGTTGTACATTTCCAGTTTCTGCAAAAAAACATGCCTGACCATAGGGAATTATTAACATTGCTTGGCAACACAGGAAGGACATCCAACCATTGAGTATCTGCCTCAATCAATTCTGTCTGACCCATGCAAACAGAGATGTTAAAAGGGTGATGAAGATAATCAACTACAAATCTTCTAAATGTGATTTATTTATTTCTTAATACATACAATTTTAATGCATTATATTTTTTACCTTTTACTTGTATGTCATTAGACTGAGGCCATACTGGGGCACCACCTTGAAGAATTTTAGTTGAACAAATTGACCCCAGTACTTTTTTTCAAGCTTTCGGTCTTTTTTGCCAAATTGCTAAGCTACAGGGACGGAAACATGCCAACACCAGTTGTCAAGGGATGGTAGGGGACATACAGACACAAGGACACACAAACATATATATATTGCTTCCTAACACATGGTTTTGGGTTCAGTCCCACTGTGGGACTGAACACGGAACCATGTGGTTGGGAAGCAAACTTCTTACCACACAGCCACGCCTCATCATCGTTTTAACGTCTGTTTTCCATGCTGGCATGGGTTAGATGGTTTGACAGGAGCTGGCTAGTTAGGGAGCTGTCCAGGCTCTAATTGTCTGTTTTGGCATGATTTCTACGGCTGGATACCCTTCCTAATGTCAACCACTTCAGAGTGTGCTGGGTGCCTTTGACATGACACCGGCATCTTCAAGAGAAAGATCTCTCAGTTGGGAGAGGGAGTAAGGGCATGGCCATAAAGGACATGCCTGTATGTATAGATGACTGCGATTTTATTTAGCTTGATATGTCTTCTCAAGTACAGCAAATTGCCACAAGTCCTTGTCCCTTGTCATCTCCTCAGTGAGGCCCAGTGTCTGAAGATCCTTTCTCATCACTTCGTCCCACATCTTCCTTGGTCTACCCCTTTCACAGGTTCCCTCCACAATTAGATATCAGCACTTCTTTAAGCAGCTGTCCTCATCCATCACATGACCATACCAGTCTTCTCTCTTGCACCCAGTTTTCCTCTTAAATCATTTACACTCTGTCGTATGTGCACACTGACATTACCCATCCATCGGAGCATACTGGCTTCATTGCTTTTAAACCTTTGCAGGTCCTCTTTAGTCATAGCCCATGTTTCACTGCCATGTAGCATAGCTGTACGTACACAGGCATCATACAGTCTGCCTTTTACTCCGAGGGAGAGGCCCTTAGTTACCAACAACGGTAGTAGTTCTTTGAACTTTGCCCAGCCCATTCTTATATAATAATATATATATATATATAAACACACACACATCCACTCACAGATCATAAATATTAAGATCAAGCTCTAATTAGTGCTCTTCAATTATTAAATTTTTAATGATACTCTGGCTGTTCACACTTTGTAAAACCTGTTGCTAGTGTTTTATAGTGAAGACATTCATTTAATTAACAACAGTTTTGGACATATTTCTTTGAGAGAATGAAACTTCTGTTGCTTAACCCTTTAGCATTCAGATTATTCTGTCAAAAATAATGCTTATTTATTCATAATGTTTTGATTTAATCATGCATTATCCGATAGCTTTGAGATTTTGATGGTATGATTGTTTATTTTTAGAATGAAATTATAGGGAAGATGGCAGGGGCCAGATCTGGCCAGTTTGAACATAAAACAGGTAGAAAATGTTGGCTGGATATGGCCGGTTTGAATGCTAAAGGGTTATTAACTTGTTTTTATTAACTTTTCTTTCTGGTTGAGACAGTAGACACCTCTCACTTGCAAGAGAGATTATTATGTAACATTTGTGTGTCAGCATCTCCTGCTTACTTTTCATGTAATTTGATGATCTGAATGATTGAAGCAGTACTGATGATAAAGATGATGACGATGACAGTGGTGTGATGGTGGTGGTGGTGGCAGTGATGATGATAATGATGATGATGAGGAGGAGCATTGTCATTGTCATCATCATCATTGGTTGAGATTTCTACTTTCACTTCTTTATATAGACTAGACAGCATTTTTTTAAAGCCTAAAGGTATGGAAACTTTACCTTGTTATTTGTACTGGATTAAGTTGTGATATGAGGGGCAAATGAAGGAAGGTATTATCATTAATTATTATTATTATCATTATTATTATTATTATTATTATTATTATTATTAATGGGATTGACAGAATCATTAGAGCATTGGATAAAATGCCTTGCAGTTCTTCTGGCATTGTTTCTTCACCTTCATATATATCAATATCCTTTACAAATTGTCTATCAAATAACAAATTTCTCACTGATTTTTCAAGGACTCATCAACTACTTCGCTGGGCCTGAACAACTTACTGCCACAAAGTCTGAATTTATTTTATAATTTCCTATCAAATAAACAAATAAATGACCTTCCTGCCTCCATTCACAACTCTTAACATTCCCTCTACACCCTCTTCTCCTTCTTCCTCTTCTCTTTATTTAAATATATATAACTTACAATATACTAAAGTAAGTAGCAGTTTTACTTACTAACCCTAATTGTTATATTTCAATACCAGAATGGTCCCCTCTTATTACACACCAAATCCACCTATCTATAGAAGGTCCTAACTATATAAAGAGTACGAGCAGAATACATTTTGAAATCTGATGAGGCTAAATAATGGCAAAACTTCAAGGAGGGAGGTGAGGAGAAAGCAAAGAAGGAAGGTAGGTAGATAAAAAGATAGATAGAAAGAGAGAGAGAGAGAGAGATATACATATAGGTGTATAGACATATATCTTATTGCTCTTTCTCTATCAAAGACACATTCTATTTCTCCCCTTCAATAAACTTGTGAGGCAAGTGGAGAATTTAGCATTTAAAGTGGCCATATTTGGCCCAAATATTTTACCTGTTTTATGTTCAAACTGGTTAGATCTGGCCTCTCATACCTATCCTACAATATCATTCAAAAATAAACAATCACATCATTGAAATCTCAAAGCTATGAGACAATGTTTGATTAATCCAAAAGAATTATGTTTGATAGAGTAATCTGAATGCTAAAAGGTTAAGTATCTTGAGACCATATTCACAAGTGATGGGAGGCAGGAGGCTGAATTGGATGTGCTGATACAGCAATGCACCAACTTCAGCATTTGATCCTCAGAAAAGGAAAGGTTGGCACTTGCTATCTATCTTCAAATCGGTTTTCATGTCTTACCTATTCTCACCTCTGGTCATGAATGCTGAATAATGACTGAAAGAGTACGTTCATGAATATAAGCAAATGAAATGGGGTTCCTCCAAAGGATCTCTGGAGCAACGTTACTCAAAAGGATGCATAGCTCAGAGATCAGGGAGTCTGTCCAGGTTGAGCTGCTACTTTTCTGTATTGAGAGGTCACAGTTCTGGTACTATGGACATGTGGTTGGAATGTCACAGGAAAGGATTGCAAGACAGATTTTTCAAGCTGAGCCAACCAGCAGGAGACCTAGTGATAAACCACGAGCAAGATGGTTGGATAATATCCATAGTCTCAGTTAGTCATACTTGGGAATCCAGCAGGAAAGTTTAATGATGGCTGTTTCTGATAGAACCCTATGGACTCAATCCTCACAACTATCCCAGGAATAGTGGGCAGTGAAAATCAATGGATGGATGGATGAATGGACAGATGGACATTGATCATTTATAAATTATATTGGTAACTTGTGGAGATAATAAACATAAATTTGATTTCTAACTTAGTCATAAAGCCACAAATTAAATAATTGAATTGATTCACAGTATATTACTGACACTTATGAGATGAATTCTCGGGAGATGGAAGACAAAGTTAACAACAGTAGGGTTTAAACTCAAAATTTAAAGAAACAAAACTGAACATGGAAAGGCCTTCTTGTCCACTGCTCTTCCAATTCAGACACCATTTGTCATCATCATCATCATTTACTGTCCACTTTTCCATGCTTGTACAGGTCAAACAGAATTTGTTGAGGCAGATTATCTAGAGCCAAATGCCCTTCCTGTTGCCAACCCTCACCTGTTTTCAAGCAAGGTAATATTTTCCCATGACCAGACATGTTTTTCACAGAAGATTGGAAACAAACAACCTTGCTTGTATGATGATGATGCTCATCTACAACCATCACATAATGTCTATAGACGGACACGGACATACACACACACACACACACACACACACACACACACACACACACACACACATATATACATACAGCAGGTTTCTTTCAGTTTCTGTCTACCAAACCCACTCGCAAGGCTCTGTTTGGCCTGGAGCTACAGTAGAAGAAGAATTAGGTGCCGCACAGTGGGACTGAACCCAAAACCACAAGGTTTGGAAGCAAGCTTCTTAACCACACAGCCACAGCTGCACCTTATAGTTTCTAAAATAGCCTTAAGACAACACATTTTGAGGGGAAGGGTTTGGGTGATCATATCAATCTATACATAACTGGTATTTCATTTTAGCAGCCACTGAAAGGATGAAAAGTAAGTCAACCTCGGTAGAATTTGAACTTCAAGCATAACACAAAATATTTAAGTTTAACGCTCTACAGATTATGACATCCACTGCCATATAACTAAACATATAATAGCCTCTTTACCATCGGTTGACATGCTAGAAATAACAACCAAATATTCCACTAATCAAACTCTTCTCTCTTAAACAAAAAAGACACAGTGGATAATGTAGTCCTAGATACACTTAAAATGATTGGAAATACTTTTGTTTATAGATTTTTTCAACTCAGGTTGACCAGGTGTTAAACAACGACAACAACAACAAAAGAACTATCTCAACTGTTTATTCAGGGATTTTGTCCCTTGAAACCAGTGGTTCTCAACCAGGGTTCTATACAGAAGATTGTTACAGGGTCCACACTAGCAAAATAGTAAATTGGGAATCCACAGTAAATTGGGAATCCATGAAAAGTTTTTATTTATATGTATTTATTGCAAGAAACAGCTAGGTTTCTTTCTCTAACATTTTACATAGTTCAATCTAATACAAGTGAATGAGGAAATAACAAAATAGAAATGTTGAAAGAAGTATCTATAAAAGTAGTTTTTAAACATCGAATGGCTATGGGGTTCCACCAGAATAGAATAGAAATCAAAGGGGTCCATAGAAAAAAAAATAGTTGAGAACTAATTGCTTTAAACATTACATAAAAATGTTTATCTTTATAAGCTAAGATTTGAAGAGGCCTTATGGTTCTCAATTATGAATTCTCATTAAGGTCCAGTTCAAACCCCCACTAAAGATAGATTGAGGAGACAAAGAGGGATAGTAAAAAAATATAAAGGTAAAATAATAATGATAAAAACAAAAAAAAAATGTTGTGCTCAAAATGAAAGTGTCCCCTGTAAACACCATGTCATTTTCAGAATGTACCAATTCAACAAGGTCTGTATGGCTTATCTTATATAGATCACCACATCCATCCATCTCACTATCTGTACCACCACTTCCTCTCCACTACCACTCCAACCCCCCTCGTACTATTGTTAAGTTACACACACACACACAACAGAATGTGTTGTTGGTAATAGATTATTTGGTTTGTTTTTTTAGATTTTTTCTGAGGTGGGGAGTGGAAGTAGTGGGGAGAGATCTACTACTGTTTGAAACTAAACTGGTCTAACCACTTATATTAATCTGCTATTATTTATTTACTTATTTACTATTATTTATTTACTTATCTTGTAATTTTTTTTATTATTTTTCTTTTATAATTGACACCTGTGTTGTCATTCATCCACCAAACAAAAACTGTTTCTGATATTTTATAAATGACAAGTTTTACAGTAGCTCTGTTGGCATTGTCTGCAAACATTGTGATGATGTTGGTCACTGAGGATTAGATGTTTTCTCCTCCTCCTCCTCCTTCTTCTTATTATTATTATTATTAAGGCGGTGAGCTGGCAGAATCAGTACCGGGGCCAGGCCAAATGCCTAGTGGAATTTCATCCATCTCTACATTCTGAGTTCAAATTCTGCCAAGGTCAACTTTGCCTTTCATCCTTCTGGGGTCGATAAAATAAGTACCAGTTTAACACTGAGCTCAATGTAATTGACTTGCCCCGTCCCCAAAAATGTCAGGCCTTGTGCCTATAGTAGAAAGGATTATCATTATCATTATTATTATTATTATTTTAACTCAGGTTTTGTTGGAACTCCAGGAATCTTGCATGAGTAGTGGGCTTGCTACATGCAGCCTATGGTGTTCTCTTCAATTATCTAATATTTTCCTGATGATTCTGGCTGTGCCAAGGAAGGAAACATTTTGCAACAGCTCTAATGGGCACTCTATTCCCATTTCCTTTATATCTTAATATCTTATAATACTCTGTCCTCAAAGCCTCAACAATAATGGGCACTATCTTCACCTTTTTCATTTCCACAGTCAAGTTATCTCATATTTAAGAAGATTGTTTCTGTCTATTTTTTTCGCCTTCCTTCTTAACTATTCATGTATCAAAGGGGCACGCAACATCAATTATAAGCACATATGGTTCACCTTGTCCACCATGACTAGGTCTGGCTTGTTGTGCTCAAGCACCTGGTCCATTTAGATTGGGAAATCCTGCAGGATTTTACAGGTTCCCAACTCAGCCACTCTCTGTGGTTTGTGTCCGTACCACATCTTGCCTCTCTCTAACCCCCACTTTTCACACAGTTTCCAATGCAGCAATTTTGTTACCTCATCATGTCACCACAACTTATATTGGTTTTGGGTAAGTCGAGGGCTTTCATTCACAATATGGGCAATGGTTTTGTCAAATCTATTACAAATTTGGCACAATGGAGACACATGCACATTTCTAAGGTTGATCCTCCAATTTGTGGTCAAAACTTGGTCTTACGCTGCAAGTATAGTGCCCTCAGTTTCCTTTTTAAGTGTTATTGTTGTTTTGCTTTTCAACTTTTCAAGGGTGATAAACTATAAGTAATAGTTAAGTACTGGAGTCTCCACATCTAAATAATTAATCTATTTTATGTCCAGAAATGTGTTAGAAATCATTAGGATTATGATGATGGTTGTCGTAGCGTTGGTGATGATGATAGTGGTGGTGGTGGTGCTGTTGGATGTGGTGTTAGTGGAAGATGATCAGGGTAGTGAAGGTGGTCATGATGGTAGTGATGAGAGTGATAATGGCGGTGCTGATAATGCTGGTAGCAGAGAGGAAGGTGATCATGGTGATTGTGATAAGGTAATGATGGTGATGGTGATAAGGGTGGTGGTGAGTATGGTGGTGGTGGTGGTGGTGATGTAGTGGGTGTGGTGATGGTGCGGCAGTGGTGGAGTATGAGCAGTGTTGGTAAGGATGAAACAATTTTTTATACAGAGAAGCATTAGGCCAGTTTTGTAAAGGAAGTGGGGGGGGAGGAGATGCAATAAGTTGATTCCCAGTCTGCCATGTTACCTCTAATATATGATTGATACTTTAAGATAGGCAAGAGTCAACACGAGCAAGATTTGAACTCAGAAATACAAGACATAGTAAAGTGTCTCATACAGGTCTCTACCACCTACACCAATTGCAAATCCAAGATGATGATAAATATAAGAATTGTTTGAACATGGTGTTAGTCCCCCGGCTTCAGCTCCGGTCAAACCATTCAACCCATGCTTGCATGGAGAATGGACGTTAAAGGAGATGATGATGATGATGATGATGATGATGAGAAATGAGGAATTTGGAAGGAACCAATGTTTTCTGCAAGGAATCAGTAAGATAAGTGAAACACTGCACCAACAGGGAATTGAAACCAGACTGCAGAATCACCTTGATACAACTTTGTCACTGCATTAGTATTCCTCCCACATGAATTAACAATTATACTTTCTTACATAAGAACTAAGTCTGGTTAGTAACTGTGAGAAAATGAATTTATTACATTTATGACCTTCACTAAAGAACATTTTTACAAGTCAACAATAGCATGTCATTCTAGTTGCTTGACCTTCTAGAAATAACAGTCAACAGTACACTATGTATGAAAAAAAAAGATGCGACGGGATGGTCTGGTTGGAATGCCTTTAGGTTAAATATCTGGGACCTTTTGCATATCTCACAAAACCAAGGATCTGAAAAGTTTAATGCCAAGGTGCAAGCCTGAACAAGACTGTTTATCCTTTTAGCATTGAGATTACTCTGTCAAATATAATGTTTATTTATTCCCATTATTTTGAATTAATCATGCATTATCTTGTAGCTTTGAGATTTTGATAATGTGATTGTTTATTTTTAGAATAACATTGGATGTTAGGTGTAAGACACTGGATCTGACCAGTTTGTACATAAAACAAGTAGAATATTAAGGCCTGATATGGCCAGTTTAAATGCTAAAGATATATGAAAGACCAGAAGTTGTCTATGCATGCAAGTCTTTCCTCTCCATCCCACTCATGTTGTCTATGGGAAGAGGCAAGGCTTAATACAACTTGGCACCAGTGTTGTTGCAGGTGTTGCCGTCAGAAGGCAAAGCGCCTGGACAAACACCACAAGGCACTCTGATGTTCTAACAGTTGCACCAACCCACCATCCTCAATTGGTACTTTATTTATCAACCCTGAAAGGATGAAAGGCAAAGTTGACCGTGGCAGGATTGTTTGGTTAAAAATATCAATAGATTAGTAAAATTTGAGAATAAATAATATTTAATATTATGCGCAGGCGTGGCTGTGTGGTAAGAAGCTTGCTTCCCAACCCCAAGGTTCAAGGTTCAGTCCCACTGCGTGGCACCTTGGGCAAGTGTCTTCTACTATAGCCTCGGGCCAACCAAAGCCTTGTGAGTGG
>JAOPUL010000002.1:35105535-35118489 GCA_027564515.1 Octopus rubescens | reverse complement strand
ACCCACCCACCCTACTCTACATGCACACTAATAACACAATGCAACAGTGGTGGATCGGAGCAACACATGAAATTCCATATGATAATAAGACCCACTTCCACCGAAACTCACTCGATACACCTGTCTTTCCTCTTCTCAATTCCCTTCTACTGTTAATCAATCACTCACCAAATCTTATATGAATATATTGTCTCCTAATCCTTCTTCCTCGCAAATGCAATCCTCTGGAGCCCCTCTATGCTTGTATTGTCCCCGTATCCCTGTACCGATCAGACTATCGGATGTTGTTATAAACCGCTGCTCTCAATGTACTTCCTTGCATTGTTATAGCTTTTGAATGTTGCCATCCCACTGACTTGGCAAGCAGGACAACATTCATCCTGAACAGAACACCAGTCTATCGCAGAGTAACCCAGCTGAGTGGACTGGAGCAACGTGAAATGAAGTGTTATATTCATAAACACAAGTCCTGCTAGTCAGAGAATCGAAACCATGATCTTGCAATCATGAGTGCAACACCCTAACCACTGAACCATGCACCTTCACACTTTGTATTATACCTGAAGATATTACAGAAGTTCAAGCTGAACATCATCCACATTGATCTCACCAGTCTAGCAGGACTTCTTTGGATTAAATAAGTTTTTACCTTCAGCACAACACCACAATTTTTTTAGGGGCAGTATTTGACCATATATAAGGTATCTGTCAGTCAAGGTCACCCATGTATCTGCACATGTATGTGCAGGCCTGGACAAGATTTTCCCTTTGAGAAAGACTGGCAGTTATCCATGCATGAAAGTCTCCTTTTTCCATACTACAGATGTTATCTACAGAAAAGGTTGCCAACTTGAACTGATAACAGCTCAGCACCTGAATCATTGCAGCAAGAGATATTGCAAGACATCATGCCCAATCTTTTAACAGTTCTGCCAATCCACTGTCCTGAATTGGTACCTTTATTTTTAGCAATAAAAGTACGAAAGGCAAAGATGACCTCATCAGGATTTGCACTCAGAGAGCATGGAGTCAGAACAAATACCCTAACCCTATCCAATGCTCTAACAACTCTGCCAATTCACTACCTTAAGTAGATAACTTAAGGCAGTTATCTAATTAGCCCCAGGAGGATGAAAAGCAAAATTGACATTGTTGAAGTGAGATTTGAACTCAGAAGATAAAGGTATGCAACTAACTATGACAAGATCTTTAGTCTAGCACACTTATATATTTATCACTCATAATCCTTCTGGAGGCTTTTTTATCTTTGAACAAATACCAAAAGAATTATAAATAATTCATTATGTGTCACTAAGACATCTATGTATGATAGATTATATCATATAAGGTGAATGATATACAAGGTGAATGATATACAATTTAATAAGTGTGCCAGTATTGATAATTACTCAACATGTTCAACTGCCAACTAGATCAAGTTACTCTGGTATTAATAAAACAAACTCTCCTGGGTATGACTTTAACCCTTTAGCATATAAACCAGCCATATCCAGCCAAAATATTCTACCTGTTTTAAGTTCAAACTGGGCAGATCCAGCCTCTCACACCTACCCTAGCCATGTCATCAAAATCTCGAAATTACAAGATAGTGCATGATTAATTCAAAACAGTATGAATAATAAGCATTACTTTTGACAGAATGATATGAACACTAAAGGGTTAAACTGCATCCAGTAGTGGGACCCTGGTTCAGAAGTTCCAGGGTTTTGAGGAGTGTGGAATCATCTCTTTGCCACTATTGTTCTCAGGTCTACTCTGACCCGGATTAGAGCTGTCAGGGTCCCAGCATGTTATGGAAGAAACTCCAAGCACAAACCCTCACTGCCTTGTGAGTGCCCTGAGAAAGGAAACGGCTAGGGGAGTCAACCTTGACAGCAAATCAAGGAGGGGAGTCTCTCAGGAAGTCTGCTGCCCTCTTTGACACCCTTCAAGCAACTCCAGGGGAGGTGGAGCTCCCCAGCTCTGTAAGGTAATTCACCTAGGAGATGGTCATTCCAATGTAAAACCAATAGCTTGTAAAACCACAGCCTTCTTAGCCTGCTGAGCCACTGTGGCCAGACCTCCAAATCTAAAGAAAGGGATCAGACTGCACAGACTGACTCTCACTTTAAAAGAAGAAAAGCCCTCCAGCATCAAGGATCAGTTTACATAGCCACTCGAGGGTGTTCCCTTTTTTCTCAAGATCTTCAGACTTGAAGAAACTGCCATCAATAAAACAAACAGCAGATTAACTTGCCATCTCTTTTGTTGTTGGTTCCTGGCCGTTCTTATTCAATCTATACCTATTGATGTCTATTTGCCAAACCACTGAGTTGCAGGATGTAAAGGGAGACAACCTAAACCATAACACACTGTAAAGTAGCTTGTAATACGAAGGGATATCTAGCTGGAAAAAACTGGAAAAGGAATGAACAAATGGAAATGCCATAAAGCAGATTCTTTGTCTTATTAGATGACCTCTTTAATGCAACAAAGATGCATGACTTTCTCTGTTACAGTGTTTACCAGATGATGGTGTACCATGACAATATGCTATGAAAACAGATAAATGATGATGATGATGATGATGATGACGATAATGACAGCAGTGGTGGTGGTGGTGGCTAAATGTCCATCAAATCACACCTAGAAGGACATATTGGATAATACAGTTCTTGGTACACTTTGTCTGAAAAAAAAAAGAGAAGTCACATCTAGAATGTCTTTAATCATAAGTCTGCTGAAATAAAATTGATTTGGAGCTACAGAACAACAACTAGGTTATCATGTCACATTAGTGAATGATTTTAAGGTCTTTGTTAATGAGAGCAGCAGTATGAAGTATCTAGATTGCATGTAGAGGATGCCTATATGTGGGATATTAGGGAGGGGGGAATGAAAGGTGGTATCATTTAAATAAGAGTCATGTGATATGAAGAAGAAGACCAAGAGGAAGATTGTGGTTAACAGGATGAAAATTTGAAGTATGTCAGTGATGAAGGCATATCAATTAGCCCATCAATGGAGGTTGCAATGAAATGGCCTGACAAAAGCTTTTTATCCAAATGGAGTCTATAGCTGGTCAATTTAGCCTATAAGTTTTCTAACTTTCCTCATGCGTATTTATCCACGTGTGAAATTGTATATATGTAGAGTTATATGCTAGCATGTAAGAAGAGAGTTCTGAAGATAGGCCTTTGCACCTGAAATATAGAGGTTTTTTTAACTTTCTGCAGTGTTAGAAGCTTTCGTTATTTCTCATTTCATTCATTTTTCTGCTAGCATATATACATTAATGCATGTAAATATGTTTGTGAATTTACATAACTCAATTTAAATGTTTATTTCTTAAAATTAAAACTCTTTGAAACAAATTTTTAACATTAATGAAGATTTTCTTTTAGAATTCTCAAAGTATTTTGCTCCAAGATGCACACACACACACATACACACACACACACAATGTTTATCATAAAAAATAGGGTGAGAAACCAAAGTTAAGTATTCAGAAATATTTCAAATTGCCTAGAGAGATCTAAGAAGTTGATTCAAGAGTTGGATGGAATTACTCAATGCTTCATGCTTTCTCTGAAATAAACAAGATATATATATATGATTTGTCTTTCCTTAAACATTTGATGAGAAGGGATAGATGTTAGCTGGGAAAACAGCATCAATTGGATGTGAAGTAGAGCAAGGAATATTTGCTTAACTCTTTAGCATTCAGATTACGCTCTCAAATTTATTGCTTATTTATTCACATTGTTTTGAATTATGTATTATCTCGTAGCTTTCAGCAATGATGTGATCGTGTATTCTTAGAATGGTATTGTAGGGTAGGTGTGAGAGGCCAGATCTAGCTGGTTTGAACACAAAACAGATAGAATATTTGGGTCTGATGTGGCCAGTTTAACCCTTTAGTATTTAAACCATCCATATTCGGCCAAAATATTGTTTTATCTTCAAACTGGCCAGGTTTGGCCTCTCGCACTTACCCTACAATATTATTCTAAAAATAAACAATCACATCATTGAAATTTCAAAGCTACAAGGTATTGCATGACTAATTCAAATCAATGTGAATAAATTAGCATTATATTTGACAGAGTAATCTGAATGCTAAAGGGTTAAAGGCAGCAGTATTTAGACATGACCAAAACAAAACAAAAATTAAGACATGTGGTTGATGATAGTCAGTGACCAAAGAGCAAACTATGATATGTAGTTGATGACAGCAGCTCAGAGACTGGACAAAAATGATAGAGCATGGAATAATCAAGTACCAATTGAAAGAACTATAACAATGAATGGGCATCTATATGGTCACTAGACCTGTCAGGAATAGTAGCCAAACTTCCCTCAAATCACACCCTACCAGCTCAAATAAGAAGACATATTAGCTAATATCTTATTAGCAAATCACATATTAGCAAATCACACCCTACCAGCTCAAATACTCTTTAAAAGTATGCTTTTGATCATAGGTTTACTTAATTAGGACTGACCTGGGGTTAAATAACAACTATGACGCATATGAGATGTATATACAAGCCTGTTATCATAATATATCAGCATTGCACAAGCGGCTTTTGTAAATTAAAAAAAAATATACCAAGGAAAGATGAAATAAGCTAAATAGCATGAAGTCATTTCTACATGATCACTCAACTGGTTAAAAAATGGAAGTGGGAGTAGCAGCAAAATCTCTCCCAAATCACGCTTTAATTTTCTTTCATTTTTTAAAAAATAGGATGGTCATGGATGGAATAACTTTGATTATAAGTCTGCTAAAACAGGGTTGACTTGGAGCTTAACAACAATTTGGATTGGTTGTTGATGGGGAAAAATTGATCAAGAAATGGTTGTATGACGATAGTTAACCAAAAACCTAGAATCAAGTGAAGAAAGATCTATCACTGCTGTTTAATAAGGAAAGTATTCAAATGTCATTTGTATCACAGAAACTGAGTTTAAATATTGGCACATGGCCAGCAATTTCGGAGACTTGGACTAAGTCGATTACATCAACCCCAGTGTTCAGCTGGTACTTATCTTATCAACCCCGAAAGGATGAAAGGAAAAGTCAGCCCCAGCAAAATTTGAACTCAGAATGTAAAGATGGATGAATTGCCACTAAGCATGTTTCCCGGTGTGCTAACGATTCTACTAGCTTTCTGCCTTACTGAGTTTAAATATTAACAATTCCCAAGTAGATTAGACATTTGTCATTTCCCTGTAGTACAGGAACTAAATCTAGATATTAATGACACTCTAATAGATGAAACATTCAACATTCTCTGAAACTGAGCCAAAATACTAACAACAATTAATTAATGTAGATGTCATTTTCCCTGTTAGCAAAATTGTCTGCTGGTTTTCCTTCAATAGGAACAAGATATATTACATAAGGTAGCCCTACATACTTTGAAGATGTGTAAAATAAGAGATGCCTTACTTGAAAAACAGGTAACGGTTAGCAACAGGAAAGGCATATAGCTGTAAAACTGTACCTCAATAATACATTTATCTAACCCATGCTAGCGTGGGAAAATGGATGTAAAACAAAGTTATGAATTAATTCACCTATTCATGATGCAGGAATATTGTATCTTATATAAAAGAGATGCAGGAATATTAAACATTTTGGTTTGTTTGTTTCTTTACTCTACTTTCTTCGACTTTATCTTAGTTCTTTTAAATTTTGGCACAAAGATCTAAGTTAACAAGCTTTTGATTGCAACACATTCTATGATTTTCAAGTAAATACAAACTAGAAAGATAAATCAATGATATTTGTTCTCACAGGATTAATTTGTTTAATGATTCACTGAATCAATTTAATCAACCAATATTTATTTGACTTATGCAAGTAAGATGAACTGAATAATTGCTTGGCCTTTAGCAATCAGAAGTATCCATCAATGAGCAGATAGTTCTACTGACCTCAAGAAAAGCAGAACTGTGTATCTTGTGACTTTTCCAAGAACATCAAACACAAAGCAAAGTAGTTATAACTAGGAATCACAACCAGGTCTACAAACTCACCAGATACTGATATTCTATTCTACATTACTCATCAATTGATATAATTAGCTAATTAAAATTTCCCAAATAGAAAGCCACATTTTATATAAATTAGATAAAATGTTAGCCTCTTATTCAAATTCAATTCATAAGAGAAGTATTTCATATCAGTGACTTAAATAATTTAACTAAAATTTTCTAGTTACCATTTTTCTCAGAAGCATCATTCTTACTCAATTCTTCCATACCTTGTTGTTGCTGCAAATTTTGATCAGTTCTGTATGAGTAGACCTATCCTCTCTTTAATCATCATCACTTTAATGCTCACTTTTATATGCTTTCATGGGTCAGACATAATTTCTACGACTGGATGATCTTCCTGTTACCAATCCTCTTTTGTTTCCAAGCAAGGTATATATTTCTCAATGACCTGACAAGTTTCATGGAAGACTGGATATAAATAACCCTGCTATCATGCGATATCAAAATGAGGAGGCACACACACACATATATATATATATACCCAGATTCTTTCAGTTTCTACCTAACAAATCCACTCACAAGGCTTTTGTTGGCCTGATAATATAGTTATTTTAGTCAATAGTGTTGTTTACTGTCCTACTTACAATAATTATCTAAACAAGGAAGGAAAGATTTGCCAGAATTTCTCCTCATGAAACTCCTTAGCATGAGGCTCTTCACATAGAGTGTGTAACGTGTGGGTACTTTGAACTGGTTGGTTATAGGTAGAAGATATTAACATAACAGTGAAAACAATAGTAGTATTGTGAAAATAGTCAGCAGTGTAAACACTAGTCCATATTTATTACTAACTAGTATCATTTGAGAGTTGGTCAGTGAAAGTCTGTGAGAAAATTATCCCAAATCAGGAGTCTATTTGTAAGATGTCAAGTATCATGATTAAAATGTCATGATTAATATTTATGCACTTATACTACAAAAGAGCAATATATCAATAAAATTTATCTGGATGTTCCCAACACCTAGTAAAAGCCCCTTTATGGTTGTGTTCTTAAATAATAATATTAATCAGTGAAGTTAAACAGAGGATACTTTCCTGTTTAATGCCAATTATTATTCTATTGATTTACTATATATCATAAACAAGAGCCATCTGAACTCTGTCTGGATTTATCACATTCAGAAAGTTATGTTAACTTTCTCAATGTTTATATACAGAGGGCTGCAAACGTAGGTATACAGTAAAGATTAGACTAGTGTTATAATAGGGGTGCTAGGATTCATTTCATACTAGAATTCATAGTAATAATGATTTTAATGAATTAAATGAATTCTAGTATTAAATTAATCCTAGCACCCCTATTCCTTACTTTATACCTACTTTTGCAGCCCTCAGTATGTATCACAAAGTGAATTTGACAGCTTTATCTCTTCTTGTTCTGTTCCAGTGCCACAGTATAAATTTTAATATTTATTTCATTTATTAACCCTTTGCTTGTCCAAAGTATTTTCATAAGTTTGTCCAAACATCCATATGTGTGTATTCAGACTCTTAGTTAGCTCTTGTTTCATATATTCTGAGTAATATAAAATTTTGCTTTTATAAGTTCCAATTGGGCATGTGTTCATATATGATGCACAAACATCAAGGCAAGTAAAGAGTTAAGGTACAAAATACTCCTTCAATAAACAGTGTAGTGAGGACATCAATAATATACCAACAATAAGACTGTAGTGGAGACATCAACAATATATTGTCAATATCAACACAATAGTGGGCATATCAACAATACTGTCAATATACATTATAGTGGGGACATCAACAATACTATCAGTTATTACAAAGACCTGAGTTTCTTTAACACCTATTTTTAGAAAATTGTTCTTTCATTAGAATTGGTTCTGTCAAGATCGTGAAATTTGAAGAAAATTAATGATCAATCTGTTCTTCTAATATAATAGTTTCAAATCTGATAACAATAATAAAAAGAATTTAAAAACACTTCCTTTATTGATATTAGTTATTATAAGACCTACATGAGACAGAAAAGTTAGAGACGAGTCCATTAACTAAATTCAAATCACTACAAACAACTAAATAACACTTTCTGAACAACAGTTCTACTGAGTTTTCCTTTTTCTTTTTAATTTTATATCTTTTAGTCAGGAATGAAGGCAGTGCCCATGACCCTTGAAATAGCCTTTGAAAGGTTGAAGAGAAGGAAGAAGATACCCTTAAACTGAAGACCAGGCCTGAATACTTGCAATGCTAGGGAGGACTTTTTGTTAAAAGTACCCCCAGTGTTAAGCGAGGTGACAGATTAAATCTACTATACAAGTAGGCCATGGCAGGATTTAAACTCAGAACACAAACAGCCAGAACAACTACCACAAGGCACTTGGCCCACTGTTCTTATAGTTCTGCCAAGCCACCACCTTCGATTGGTAAATTTTTACTGACTCCAAAAGGATGAAAGATAAAGTTGACCTTGGCCTGCATTTGAATTCATGGGTGCAAAGAGTTAAAACAAATACCACGCGACATTGTATCTAATGCCCTAATGACTCAGCCAGTTGCCACTACAATTACATTGCAGAGCATTTTTCACTCTATACTTAAATTGAATATAATATATTTGTTTATTTTTGGGGGGTTAGGGAGGTGTTCTATTCACAGCTACTTTAGTTATTTTTTCAATAAAAATAGTATATACAATAAAAACATTGAAGCTTACAATGTTTAATATCATGTCACACACAAATTTTAATTCATAATCTAAAAATATTTTCTTTATTAGAATCATATGAACAATGAAGGTAGTAATATTTTTTTCATATCCTTTTTTATGGACAACTGTACTGGAAATTCCCACAACAGAGATTGTATTCTTGTTCCCTTGATATTCTACTTGAATGGAATCTCCTCCCTTTGGTAAAACAGCATCGGTTCACTGAAAAACTACTGTTGTGGTAAAATAAATCAATATCTGTCTACAGGATGTTTTTTTTTCTCTTTTAAGCCATTCTACTATAGACTTCAATGTAAAATACATGTAGGAGCTCTTCCATTTTTAAGAGCAACAGTGAGTCTTTACAAATGAAAGCTACTTAAAGTGTGCTAATACCCTATGGAAAGGCATGAACATCATACAATTTCAATTTACTTTTATAAATCTGAGGTTTTGTCTATATAAGAATTTGATATTTCATTGAAATGGTACATGGTCAAGGCAGCAGAATGCCAAATTCAACAATATGACTTCAAATACTTATTGGCTCAGTGAAAGAATTGCCAGTAATATACTGGGGTTGATTTATTATATACTTTCCTATGCAAGTTGGCCTTGAAACATAAAATAAAACTAAACAGATCTGCCGGGCCTGGGTTCACCTGGGGCTAAACAACAACAGAAGTAACAATTAGAATCAAAGATTTACCTGATATGCCATTGATCAAAAACCAGAAAATGAAACAATTTTTGTCTTTTACTAGAATGTTGCTCAGTTGAAAAACGAAGAATTTTTACAAATTTCCACTCTGATTCAAAAAGATGGTAGGAATCATTCTATCAGGATTTCCTCAATATTATGAGAATGTAATTAGTTAATTGCTTAGTTGAATTGGCAAGATGTCATTCTTTCTAATTAATCAATCAAAAACGACTGCCTCATTATTTCTTGTATATTTTTCAGTGTTTTATCAATGCTTTCTATTAAATTAAATTAAATTCATATTTTTTCTTCAATTTTGTAAGGAAGGATTTGAAAGTACAGCCATGATGGAAGGATCTGAAAGTACAGCCATGATGGGAGGATCTGAAAGTACAGCCATGATGGAAGGATCTGAAAGTACAGCCATGATGGAAGGATCTGAAAGTATAGCCATGTAGAGTGTGTTTTAGAAACACGTCTGTGTTCTATGAACAGCTTTTCTTTTTGATGCCATTCTTTTCAATACTTGCTCTACCATGATTTATTAAATAGATAGCCTGGTATAAAGAGAATGGCATATTTTGCTCAGAGATATGAAATACCCATGTCCAGGCATTAACACAGCAATATTCCACTTCTAAATTTCAGCATGCCCAAAAGAAAATTTCTCTTAGAATTCAATTTTGATGAGAACTAGAATGGTATGATTGTTGTAGTATCTTTCATCTTGTTTTCTTTTTTTTTACCTTTTTTTTTTATCTTTTGCTTGTTTCAGTCTTTGGACTGTGACCATGCTGGGGCACCACCCTGAAGGGTTTTAATCAAACTGCACACACACACAAAAATGGCAGGCTTCCACACAGTTTCTGTTTACTAAATTCACTCACAAGCCATTTGTCAGTCTGAGGCTATAATAGAAAACATTTGCCCAAGGTGCAGCGCAGTGGGACTGAACCTGAAACCATGTTGGAAAATCATTAAAAACTGACTTATACTGAGGATATTCCCAATCAATTCTGAGAGCATATTGTCTACAGCCAGATGTCATTCCTGTTGTCAACCCTTTCTTGTTTCCAAGCAAGGTAATATTTCCCCATTGCCAGACATGTTTATCAAGAAATACTGGAAACAAACAATATCACCTATATGTTAGTGATGTTCATTTACAACCATTATATGATGTCAGGACAAGAGTACACACATTCTAATTTCTACATGTAATCTATCAATATGGCAGTCATATCGCCTTCAAAAACATCTTGACCTGAACTAACAAGAAGTTGAAATACCTTTGATCATAGGTCTACTGGATTAAGACTGGCCTGGTTAGTACTAACCTTCCTAAAATCTTTGAAATTGAAATTTAAAAAATACAATTCTAAATTCTTTGAATAAAAATCCAAACATAGAGACGAGATGATTACTGCTTGAATTCAATATAAACCATCAATTTGTTTAAATAGCATTAGGAAGGGCATCCAGCCTTTAAAAAAATATATGCTATAACAGAAAGCACAAAAGAAGACAGTGTAGTGTACAGAGGGGACTCTCTAGTCCTATCAAGGACAACCATTTTTATTCCAGTGGGGCAATAAAACGCATATAATCAACAGTGTAAAGTACTTTGTATTAGGAAGGGCATCCAGCAATAAAAACAAATCAAGAAGGAAGGAATGGGCACAATGTAAGGTAGAAAGACTCTTCTCAAGGGTTACTTTTATAGTTGCTAGTAGCAAAATAATTGCACTCAGTCTTACATTGTAAAGTGGTTGGTGGTCAGTGAGTGGGTGATCCAGCCATGGAAACCATGTGAAAATAATAAAATATTCAACAACAGAGTTGGCTAGTTTCTCTCTGTTGTTATGCGTACAAAACAATGGAGGATATGATGGCTGGCAGCCAGATGTTAGAAGACCTGACCAACCAATGCCAGCATGAAAAAATTGGATATAAAACAATGATGATGATGGTGTTAATAATGCTGCTGCTGTTGCTGATGATAATGATAACAATGAGGAATTGTTAACTTGTTTCTTAAACTTAAACAATTGTCTTGTTTTTTTTTCTTTTTAATTTGTATATCTACAATTTTTCATTTTACATTTGCGTCTTATTCTAGTTCCTACCACAAGACACAAAACTACTACTTTTTAAAGAAAGGTGATGCAGGTGTTGCTATATAGGCTCAGGCGTAGCTGTATGCTTGAAAAGCTTACTTCCCAACCATGTGGGGATGAGTTCAGTTCCACTGCATGACATCTTTGGTAAACTATAGCCCCAGACCAGCCAAAGCCCTGTGAGCGGATTTGGTAGATAGAAACTGAAAGAAACTCTTCATGTGTGTGTGTTCCTTTGAGTTTGTCCCCTATCATCGCTTGATAACCAGTGTTGGTTTGATTACATCCCCATACATTAGCAGTTCAGCAAAGGAATTCATTATAATAAGTACCAGGCTTAAAAATTAAGTACTGGGATTGATTTGTTCGACTAAACCCCTGCATGGCTGCAGTCCAATGACTGAACAACTAAGAATAAATTAAAATTCAACATAAAGTTAATGAAATCTAAGTATCCACATGCTTAATGTGTAGGGCTACAGTCCTACGGCCTCAAGATAAGCAAGAGGGGTAACTTCAAACTTCAAAATTATATAAATATGGAAGCACCACATGAAAACAGTATGTATGAAATTACAAATTTAAATTTCCTACTTCAAAGTAGACAGATCAAAAATAGATCACAGAACAGTTTATTCTTGATTGCCCAAAAAGGCACTCATGCCAGTGACACGTAAAAGACACCCAGTACACTCTGTAAAGAGACTGGCGTTAGGAAGGACATCAAGCCATAGAAATCAAGCCAAAGCAGACAAATGGAGCCTGGTGCAACCAAGGCACGTAGTTGAGAAGCAACTATACAGCCATACATGCACCACAATTCAATGAGCATGTAATTCCATTGATTGAAACAAAAATTTTCTTTATAGAAAGCTCTTTTCCATTGAAACCACTATGCAGTCTATTCATATATTTATCTCTATTTAATAAAAGCTGATATAAATATTGGTTACTTGATTTCTCCAGTCAGGCTTTGCATTTTATAGAGGGAAGACTGGAGACAGTAAAAAGATAGAGAGAGAGAGAGAGAGAGAGAGAGAGAGAGAGAGAGAGAGAGAGAGAGAGAGAGTTAACATAAGAAGTGCAGGACAAGTGAGTGTCTTATATCTTTATGAAAAGTACACAATTTTTTATAAAATTTTGTAGAGATAGATTTTGCAGAATGGAGTAGATTATAATTATGTTGATAAAATATAGATAATCATCATCATCATCATCATCATCATCATTTAACATCTACTTTTCCATGGGTTAGATGGAATTTGTTGAGGCAGATTTTCTACAGCCAGATACCATTCCTGTTGTCAATCCTCTCTTGTTTCCAAGCAAGGTAATATTTCCCCATTACCAGAAAATGTTTATCGTGAAATACTGGAAACACAACATCACCTATTTGAAT
>JAOPUL010000002.1:35084650-35096308 GCA_027564515.1 Octopus rubescens | reverse complement strand
AAATCGACTACTCCCCTCCCCCAAAATTTCAGGCCTTCGTGCCTAGTATAGAAAGGATTATTATTATTATTATTATCGACTTCTCCTTTCATCCTTTTGGGGGTCGATAAAATGAGTACCAGTTGAGTACTGGGGTGTCGATGTAATTGACTTGCCCCCTCCTCGGAACTTGGTGGCCTTGTGCTAAAATTTGAAATCATTATTATTGTTACTATTATTATAGCAAGCTGGCAGAATTATTAGCATGCCAGGCAAAATGCCTAGAAACATTTTGTGGGTCACAAAATGTTTGGACATGCAATTTATAACTGTATCCTTTTATATATTCCTTCTCTCCTGCTCTTTTCTCTCCCTTATATTGCTTACTATCTTCCTCTAAGAGTTCTGGTTTGACAAATATTTTTTTTTCTACTCCAGAAAACTTGGCAGAGCTGGATACACAAAATTTGACTCTCTTGTAATACAATCTGCAACTGAACAATGATCATCCTTTGTTTTTTCTTATATTTCATCTTCTTTAATCAAAATATGTTTCTTATGTTTTATTCATTAGTATATATATATATATATATATATATGTATTTGTTAGTATTTATTTCTATTCATATTTTCTAATATTCGTAATATATGTTTATACCTAGAATATAAAATCAGTAATACAAACATATGTTATATAGTTTGAGAAAGACAGATAGTGCTAGTCTAATGAGATTGCTACAATGTAAGATTAGCTATAACTGTTGCATAATCCAAATACTTTATGTCATTTGTCATTAAAACATCCTTCTTAGTCAATATCTCTGTGGAAAATAAAACAATCATTATCATCATCATCATCATCGTCAAGGTGACTGGCTGGCAGAATTGTTAGCATTCCAGACAAAATGCTATTTTTACATTCTGAGTTCAAATTCTGCCCAAAGTCGATTTTGCCTTTCATCCTTTTGGGGTTGATAAAATAAGTACCAGTTGAACACTGGGGTTGATGTACTCAACTATCCCCCTCCCCCAAAATTTCAGGTATTGTGCCTATAGTAGAAAGAAATATTATTATTATTCTGCTGAGTTCAACTTTGCCTTTCATCCTTTCAGGTTCGATAAAATAATATACCAATTAAGTACGGGGGTCAGTGCACCCTTCCCTTCAAAATTATTGGCCTTATGCCAAAAGTTGGAAACAGTCAAGTACTAGGGTCAATGTAATAACTAACCCCATCCACCAAATTTTGGGTCTTGCACCTGTATTAGAAACATTATTATTATTTTATCATTATTATAAATACATTACTATTTTCAGTTATGCCTGGAGGAAAGGGCAGCGCCTATTGCCATTGCAGGCCCCCAGATCAGTAAGACTGATGCGGTTAATATCACCACTTTCAATTCAAAACTCATTTTCAAATAGCGAGAAGGGGGATTAGGTTGAAAATCAAGATTAAAATAAAAGAACTGGAATGTGAGAATGGAAAAAAAAAACCCTGACCTTAAACAGAAGAATGTGACCCTCAACTGGCTGAAAACAGGTTTATGGAAAACATTGAAAAGACTTAATAATAGCTTGATACTAATGTAATCAGTTTAATGAATGGATGCACAAGACCAATATCAATGTACAATGTTATTGATAGGAAGCCGATTCTTCACAACACATGAAAATTAATTTTGAAACTGAATCACCTGCAATGAATATATCCCCCTCTTCCATATATATTCCTTCTCTTGTACCATCAATATGCAATGGAAATACAAAAATAGTCAATGGATGGTTCAATATTCTGTTGTTGTTTTTTGTTGTTGTTGCTGCTTTCTGCGGTGTTTTTTTATAAAGGCTTTTTCAAAGAAATGGTTGTTAAAAGAATAGTGAATCACACTAATGTTGTAGTAGCAGTAGTAATAGTAGTAAAAATGAAGAAAATAAATTTTTATATTACGTTCGAGATATAAGCATATCCTTAAAAAAAAACAACAGAAAGATATTCTGATGATACTTCTAGTGAAGTGTAAGGAATTAATACCAAAAATAAAAGTGAAATATTCAATGGAGATTTCCCATAATTTATCTTTTACTTTTTTCAATCATTGGACTGTGGCCATGCTGGGGCACTGCTTTGGAGATTTTTTTTTTTAGTTGAACAAATCAAACCCAGTACTTATCTTTTTGATGTCTGGTAATTATTCTATCGGTCTCTTTTGCCAAATTGTTAAGCTGGGGGGGGGGGGTAATCAAACCAGCACCCGTTGTCAAGCACTGGTGGAGGACAAACTCAAATACAAAGTCACTCACACACCGAGCATCTTTCAGTTTTGCTTGCTAAATCCACTCACAAGCCGTTGGTCAGCTTGGAGCTATAACAGATGTTGTACACACACACGTATGTATGTATGTATGTATGTATGTATGTATGTGTGTGTGTGTGTGTGTGTGTGTGTGTGTGTGTGTGTGTGTATACACAATGGACTTCTTTCAGTCTCTATCTACCAAATAAACTCCTAAGGATTTGGTCAGCCCAGAGCAATAGTAGAAGAAACCTGCCCAAGGTGTTACGCAGTGGTGGGACTGAACCCGAAATCATGTGGTTGAGAAGCAAACTTCTTATCACACAGCCATGCTCATTATACTCAGAACAGTAACAGGGAGTAAGTAGTAAATAATTACACTCTACTTCTGTATTGAGTACTTTTCCTCTTGTTTGCATATACAAATATAGATGTGAGTGTGTGTGTGTGTGTGTGTGTGTGTGTGTGTGTGTGTGTGCGCGCGCACGCATATGGTTTTTCATTTCTTATTATAAGCTGGACAGCTATAAATAACATCTTCTCTGTCAGTCAAAACTGTTATTGTGCGAGTTTTCTTTTGTCGTTGGTTTTCTGGGTGTTATTAGAAATGCTTTGTTTTGTTTGGGATTTTGTTTTTATTTATTTCTTTCCTATTCCTTCCCTCTACCTTGCTTTTGTTTGTTTTCCATTATGACGAGAAATTCCTTCAATTAGCTTTAAATAGTGAATAATACTCTTTTTCCATCTACCCGCCCTACCTGCTTTCAAGAATGTTCTGGAAGACAGCTTAAAAGCTAAGAGCATTTGCCTTCTTTTATTCTCTCTTCCTCTCTCCTATCTATCTATCTATCTATCTATCTATATCTTATTACCTCAGTTTTCTGTCTAAAAACAGTTTTACCTGTTCACATCTTTATCTTTAATCTCTGTCAATCAACATTACTTAACTATATATATATATACACACATGCCACAACATATGTGTGTATGTATGTCTATCATCATCATCATCATTATCACTTAATGTCCATTTTCAATGCTGGTTTGACAGGAGCTAGCTAGCCAGAAGACTGCACTAAGCTCTTCTGTTTGCTTTGGCATGGTTTCTATGGTTGGATGCCCTTCCTAATGCCAACCACTTTACAGAGTGTACTGGAGATAAGAAAGAGTGGTGTTGGGGAGCAGTATGGGAGAGAGCACAAAATACACAGCGCTTCCAGAACTCAGTTTCATTCAGGTGAGCCAGTCTAGTCAAAAACCTCATATTGCCAGACATATATATAAATACACACACACACTCACATATACATACATACACACATATATATATATATACATATACACACATACATATATATATATACATATACACACACACACACACACACATATATAAAATGATAACTAAATCTTAATCAGAATTTCCATCCTTGAGTATATAGTTGTTCAATCAACTTGACTACCAGGTTCATTGAATTATCATGTAAGTGGCTGAGTATTCCACAGACATGTGTGTCCTGAAGGTAATTCTCAGACAGAATCAGCATGGCACTATACAACAAAGCTAGGCCTGGAAATTACAGATACAATCCATCTGATGGACTTCCATACAGTTTTCCCCTACTCAGTTTCACTCACAAGATGTGGGTCAACCTCAGGTTATAGAAAATGACACTTGCCCAATATGCCACACAACATAATCTAAACATGATTGTCATACAAACTCCTAAACCATTCAGCCATACAGCAACTACATGTGTATATACATGTACACACAAACCCACATTCAACAGACTCCAGCACTGTTTATAACTACCAACTTTCATTTCCAAAAGTATTTGTTCACCCAGAGCTATGATAGAAGATTTTTGTTCAAGATGTTGTCTAATGAGATTGAACCCAAACAGAACTACATAGTTGTAAAATAAACCTCTCACCCACACAGGCACTCACACATTTTATGCCTGTGCCATGTATAGATATTATTGTATCACTGTATCGACCAGACTATTGGATGTTGTTATACACTGTTGATCACAACAGGCTTCCTTGTATTGTTGTAGTTTCAAATGATGCCACCCCTCTGCCTAGACAAGCAGGCCAACATTATTCCTAAACGGAACACCAATCTGTCGCAGGGTTACCCATCTACCGCTGAGTGGACTGGAGCAACGTGAGATGAAGTGTTTTGCTAATGAACTCAATGCACCACTGCTCTGGGAATCAAAACCACAATCTTGTTATCTTGAGTGCAATACCTTAACTACTAAGCCAGACCCTTCACATGTATAGATATATTTACACAATATTATCATCATCATCATTTTATATCCATTTACCATGCTGGCAAGGGCTGGATGGTTTGACAGGGTCCAACAGATCAGCAGATTATGTCATGCTCCAATGTCTTTTTCATGGCATGGTTTCCATGGCTAGAAGCCCTTTCTAAACCCAACCACTTTACAGAGTGTACTGGATGCATTTTTTTTTTCATGGCACTAGAACTATAGAAGTTGTCTTATCCTTAGCAAGACTAAACAGTCCTCTCAACCCTGCATTATTTCTGCCTCAATTTGCTAAACCACTTTACAGAGTGTACTAGAGACATTTTTCTGAGACACCAGCACTAGTGCGGTCACCTTGTAACTAGCAAGGCTAGTTAGCCCCCATTATTGAAAGAAAGAATAGAAGAGAGTATGATGACTTTAGTTGAGGTGTTAAGAGAAGTTAAAGTATATTGGGAGGACCAGATTTATTGTTATGGGAAGGTCATAGTGCAGAAAGTAATAGAGGAGATGGTGTTGTGGAGGAATATTGGAAGAGATAGAGTAAAGTGAAAAGGGATAGATCAATGTCAGGAGGTTGTATGGTCCTCTGTCACCTCCTTCATCAATTGTAATATCTTGGTCATATTTTACCACCTCATCCCAGATCTTCCTTAGAATTCATTCACTCAGAGAGCTCAGCACTTACTTATGCAGCCATCATCCTCCATTCACACCATTGTAACCATACTAGTACAGTCTCCTCTCTTGCACACTACCTCTTATACCTTTGTCTCACAGTTCATTTATACTTCATTGTCCAAGCACACTAACATGGCATATCCAACAACACATGCTTGCCTCCACATTCAAGGCTCATGTCATGCTGCCATGCAGCAATGCACTTTGCACACCAGCATCGTATAATTTGCCCTTCACTTTGAGGGAGGAGCCCTCTGTTGCCAACAAAATTAATAGTTTTTTTAAACTTTTCTCCATCTCGGTCTTATACTGGTTACCATACTTATGGCATGCCCAGTCCACTAGTATTATATCACCTAATTAACAAAAGCTATCAGCTACTTCTAAGGAGCCATCCTGGCATTTAATTGAATCTATTTGCTAAATATTCTTAGTGCTTATTGCCCTAATAGACCTGCTATGCATGAAATCTACCTTCTTTCTCTTTGTGCCTATGTGTCTATGTGTGTATGTGCTCTAATGATATATTATAAGATGACTGCAATAGTGGAATACCAGACCAGACATGACATTTATATTATGTAGAGCAGAACTTCATTGTTCTGAGATCAAATCCTGTTGAGTTCATTTTTGCTACCTTTATATTTTGGTTTATTTGAAATCAAATCAAATCATTCTCGTCCTCCTCCTCCACGGCCACTGCTGCCACTGTCACCACCACCACAAAGCCAATTTCTTCATGCTTGCATAGTTTGAAGAGTGAATATATGAACACAACATAGAACTGAAGATTAGATTAGAAAGAGAGTAAATATTTAGAATACTTAAAAGCCATAGCCATTAGCTTTATTCCAGTAATTCTCATGTTTTTCAGAAAAGTTCAAAGATACAAAGACCAACATATACATATTCACATTCTTTATCAAATGGTATATTCACATAGTAAGCACCATTTAACATTATTCCTATAAATTGCTGTTATCAGCTAAAGTTCTATATATGGTTTCAACAAAGATACAAAATGATTTCTCTCTACTCAACTGTCTTCTATCATTCCATTCGTGAAATTAGGAATATCAATAATATGGGTGACAGAAAATATCTTGCAGGAACATTCCACATACTAAATAAGAATACAGTAGGATCTCACAGGCATAATTGCAGCATGTTAAAAAAACTTTGATCAACAGAGACTACTTAAGAAATTAGTAAACTCCCTGTAGAGACATTTAAAAGGGAGACAACTGTAGTACGGTCAGTTGATTGAAATTTTGGGACAATATAGTTGATGTAGATTGGAGGATCTGGTCTTTAAAGTCAACTGGCAAAAGTAACAGATATATTTCAGTCTTATTAGGTCTCCTCAGCAAAGTCTATTCTATTCAGTTGGCAAGACTTCATCATTGTCATTTAACACCCATCTTATATGCTGGCATGGATTGGTCAGTCCAATAAGATCTAACAACTTGGAGGACCATGTCAAGCCCTAATGTCTGCTTTGGCATGGTTTCTATAGCTAGATGCACTTCCAAGAGTGATCAAGACACAAATAAATAGAGGGAATGTAGTGACACTAATTATGAATAAATAGCAACCATATGAAGGAAATACTTTAGAAGAGTGTTCTGCATACAAAAAAACAACAAATATGGTAGGGTTTCACATATGTAATATAAGAAACTTGGATCAACTAAGATTACTCAACTGCTCTCTTACATGTTCTACATCTACTTTAGTCTGATGATTCTGTCTCATCTACTACTTGCTGTGAAGATGCATGGTCTAGTGATTAAGGTGTTTGGTTCAATTCTATCATAAGGCTGTGAGTTCAATTCCTGGACTAGTCAGTGCATTGTTTTTGAGCAAGGCACTTTATTTTCACATTCCACTAGCCTACTCAGCTATAATAAGTACCAGCCAGGTGCTAGTGCAGCCCTCTCTTCCTCCGGCTGTCATATCCAAGATGTATCATTGGGTCAAGAGTGAGGGGTACATCTGCTTGTGACACTACATAGACACCAAACGCCACTCTTGTAGGTCATCCCTTCCTTAAAGCTTCTTGGGCTCGAGATCAACCCATCCAAGTCAGAGGTGATCAACGTGAGCTACGGTGAGGCTGAATTTCGAGGTGCTGTACTCTGCATCCAGTCTGTCTTGGCAGGGGCTCAGCTGACACCCAAGGATGCTGTCCACATCCTTGGCTCCCCAATCCTCCAAAACGCCATACTGGAGTGCTTGGAGGTTAAGCTTGAGGACTTGTCCAGGATGACAGAGAGGCTGCACCTCATTGACATGCACCCAGTGCTCTTCCTCTTGATAAATTGCTTTGTCCTGCCCAGGTTCCTTTTCTCGCTGCACAGTGCACCATGTCACCCATTCAGAGACCACCTCAGTGACTTTGGCTGCAAAAACCAGTGCTGTGCTGAACTGATCTGCAATGTCAGTTTCGGCAGTGCTGGCTGGCTTCAAGCCAAACTGCCCATCAGATTCAGCAGCCTTGGTCTGCAATCTGTGGTGGACTTGGCTCTACCGGCTTACCTCTCCTCGGTCTCCTCCAGGCACACCCTCCTTGGCGACATACTCCACAGTTTAGCTGAGACGGATGTGGACCAGGTACCCGAGTCAGCCCTTGTCACTTGGATTGCTGATGGGCTAGCAGTCCCCCAGATTATGAACGTCTAACACAACTGGGATGACATCTAATGTAATTCTACCCTTGAGCAGCTAGAGGCATCACTTGACCAGCACCACCTCGCCTGTCTCTGTTCTGCCTCGCAGCCAAATAGTGGCGCATGGCTCAATGCGTTACCCTTCTCGTCTACCTTTGTAGATGATGAGTGCACCAGCATCGGGGTGGCCCAACATCTCGGTTTCTGCATGTGTGAGCTGCACAAATGTTACTGCAGAGTGGTAGTGGACAAATTTGGCCTGCATCCTTTGTCCTGCAGTCTTAGCACAGGCCAATTCCCCCGGCATGCCACCCTGAATGACATTGATGCAGCTGGCTTCCCATCCCAACTTGAGCCTGCAGGTCTTGACTGTGGGGACGGTAAGCGCCCCGATGAGATAACTCTCTTCCCATTCGAGGGAGGCAGATCCTTAATCTGGGACATGACATGCTGTGACACGTTCTCCAGCACCAACCTCGCGGCATCTTCCGCAAACTCTGGTGTCGCAGCCCATAATGTGGAAAAGAGGAAGGTCAACAAGTACAGGAGCTTGGCCGGCTGATATCAGTTCATGCCGGTAGCCATTGAGACATCTGATGTTCTTGGTCCTCGTACCAGCGACATCCTTTGCAAAATAGGGATAGCTGTGGCTCACCGGAGAAATGAGCCCCGCAAAGTGGAGTGACTACTGCAGCGAGTGTCGCTGGCCATTCTGTGCAGTAACGCCACAGCAGTCATTACCACAGGGCACGGCTGAGTACCCCTGGGATATGTGCCTCCTTGGCCCTCTGTCCTCCACTGCTTTGCCTCCCCCTTTTTTCTCTCTACATTTCTTTTTTTTCTTTCTTTCTTTTCCTTGTTTTTATTTATATTCTATTGATTCCAAGCAATCAACTGTATTCATTATATTTATTTGTACATGTATCTTTTACAAGAACAATTTTAAAATTAACACACTATGAAGTATTTTTCTTATTAAAGTGTGATACAGGTTGCCATGCCCTACTTGCTCACTAGCTACTACCCTGTGGCACTTCAATCCATTCAGCAGGCATCAAAAATTTCTCAATTAGGCATACATACCAAAGTGGTTATAGTTTTATTCATGCATGAATGCTTCTAAATAACAATTCTCTTTTCAAGTCTATTTTTTTTTTACATTGTATTAATATTAAGCAACCCACTTCCACCCTCATTAAGGGCCTGCTCCTTTTCATACAGTAACGAACTTTCTATGTTGTCAACAAAAGCGAACATTCTTTAAATATTTCTCCCATTTAATTTCAAGTCCAGATATGATTACTTGCACAGATGGTATATAATTAGCACTAATTAAGCCACCTCAATTACAAAATTACTAACATAAATTACTAATATAAATTAAGTAATTTTAAAATCATAGAAAATATTGAATATAGGTAGCTACATTGTCCAACCCATGCCAGCATGGAAAACGGACATTAAAGGATGATGATGATGATGATTGGTTAAATTGTATACTTTCAATTGACCATCTATGATGATAAAAATAATAATAGATTTAATAAAAAATATAAAGTATGATTTGAGTATGCACACACATATATCAGGTGGTGCTATTAAGTTAGACATGGCCTGGGCCAATTGTTGGCCAAAACATATCTAAGTTTATATATATGCACAAATAGATTTTGGTCAAAATTTCTGACCATGTGTTTGATCAACTGAACTACCAAGCTCATTAGCAAGTAATTGGCTGATTATTTCACAGAGACATGTACCCAGCATTTCCTTACCGAGATACCCCAGAACTCGGAGAGATCACTTAGAGCTCTGCAAGCAAATAGTGAGAAATAGGCTAACTATATACAAATGCATAGTCATTTTCGTATTTGATTTTATTCTGAATGTTATTATATTGCATCATATGATTTATCTGAGCATCTAGGAAAATTATCTCATAACCCTTTTGATACTAAGCCACCTGAGACCATTCTTTGTTTAAGACACAAACTTCCTGTTTTAAAGTTTTGACTTAATCTATGTTCCAAATACCAGCTTAATAATCACAGTTATTTTACTAAACTTTGCATTTGTGAAGGAATCAAGGGAGACATCGGGATTGGAAATGAGGGAGGAAGAGTGACATTAGGATCAGAAGCGAGGGGAAGTGACATCATGTCAAGAAGCGAGGCATTTGAACAGCCTCTTTCTTTGTCAGGACATTGAAGGAAACAGACATGTGGAAGGAATCTCCTAGGAAGAGTAGTTTCTGGCCAGAGGTTGGGGTGGTGTACACATGTGGGTACGACCAACAAGTTCTGCTGATTCTTATAAAGTGAAGGTGGATACTTTGATCTGATTTGATCTCATCTCAGAGTAAGAGCATCCTTATTTTTTTGCTTTCCTGCTACAGCATTATTTCCACAATTAATTTAAATAAAAGCAGTATATTTCATCAAAACTATAATAACAAAAAGATTGATATGGAATTGTAGGGGAATTTGTTCTAAACAAGGTCTTGGTTAGGATTAAATTTCTTGGAACTTCTTTATGAAGTCTGATGGATTTAGCACAGGTAAACATTTCAAAGACAGTTTTATGATTTTTTAAAATCTCTTATGATATTTAACCTTATGGAAGAGAAATAAAAATGTAATAAATTCTATGTAGGGATTCCCTGAATAGTGGACTGTATTTCAAGAGTTCCCAAAGAGTAGAAAGGTTGGAAGACATTGTGAGTACCCTTAAAATAATTCTCAGACAGATTTATTGTAAACCAGTGAAACAAAGCTGAACTGGTACAATCCATCCACTAGGCATCCACACAGCTTCTGTCTACTCAGTTTCGCTTGCAAGTTTTATTGATTTTACTAAATAATACAGGTCTTGTTGATGCAGACTAACACCAATCACTTCGGAGTCTGTTGATCATATTCACTCGCAAGCCAAGGCTATAGAAAAGACACTAGCCCAATACTTCTTCATCTACATACATGCATGCACATACACACACACACACACACACATGGTGGAAGTCAACTTGTGACCGAGTAAGACCACTTCCTAAAGTCAGTAAGTCCATGCAAATGTTCCGAGTCCAAGAAGTCCTGTACATGAATTTGTTGTTAGTGGATAAAGTGTTGCACAGCATTGAAGCCACTTTTCAACACAATCAGCTATAACACTAGTGGCACAACAGAGGTTGAGACAACCAGAAACCAACTGCACTTCAGGTTTTTTTTATGAGTTTTCCTTCTCCAAGAAGGAAGTTCTAACAAGAACTAGGGATCCTTTATTCTCAGTGGTTCACATGCTAGTTAACCCATAGCTGGGAGCCTAACAGGTGATATTACTCTTGGTTAGAGTAGACCTGGGAACAATAGTGGCTAAGTGATGGTTCCACACTCCTCAAAACCCTGGAACTCCCATACCAGGCCCCCACTACCAGATACAGTTAAATGTCATACAAATTTAGAAACTTTGAGAGACATGAAATAAACCATTTTTTAAATAGTGGAACTCAAAATAGATAAAGCAATAAAAAATAATGTGCAAAATATTAGGTTGAAAAACCCTTGGATGGAAAAAGTTGAAGGTTGCCCACAAACAACATACAATTTTACTAACAAGAACAAAGCTTCTAAAATGGATGGAAGAATTCAAGATTGTTTTTGGCCATTGGTAAAGTGTTTGAGATAGATAGATAGATAGATAGATAGATAGATAGATAGATAGATAGATAGATAGATAGATAGATAGATAGA
>JAOPUL010000002.1:35001505-35019318 GCA_027564515.1 Octopus rubescens | reverse complement strand
GGAAGAAAGGCCCTATAGAAGGTGAGAGAACTTTGGGAAGGTTATAGTGATAGATACAGGTGTCTTGCTGTAGATGGGGAAAATTATATAGCCAATATTATTCGATATTGGAGACACAAAGTTCCCGGATAACACCAGCATAAAACAACACAGATATATATATCTGTGTTGTCTTTGTTTGTTCCCCACCACTGCTTGACAACTGGTGTTGGTGTGTTTACATCCCTGTAACTTAGCGGTTTGGGAAAAGAGACCAATAGAATAAGTACCAGGCTTTGAAAAAAAATACTGGGGTCAATTCGTTCGACTAAAGTTCAAGGCGGTGCCCCAGCATGGCTGCAGTTTAATGACTGAAACAAGTAAAAGATGAATTAAAGATAAAAGAGTAGTAGTAGTAGTAGTAGTAGTAGTAGTAGTAGTAGTAGGGCAACAAGCTGGCAGAATCGTTATCATGTCAGGTAAAATGCTTAGCAGCATTTCGTCCGTTTTAACATTCTAAATTCAAATTCCGCTGAAGTCAACTTTGTCTTTCATCTTCTTGGGGTTGATGAAAAAAGTACCAGTTGAGCACTGGGGTCACTGTAAGTTCCTTCCCAAATAATTTCAGGCCTTGTGCCTATAATAGAAAGGATTATTATCATTATTAAGGTGGTAATCTAGCAGAATCATTAATCATCATCATCATCCTCTAACGTCTATTTTCCATGTTGGCATGGGTTGGACGGTTTGACTAGAGCTGGCAAGCCAGAGAGCTGCACCAGGTTCCAGTCTGATTTGGCTTAATTTCTACGGCTCAATGCTCTTCCTAACACTGAGGCATTTCTTCCAGCTCCTCACGTTCTGAGTTCAAATCTCACTGAGGTCAACTGTGCCTTTCATTCCTTTCAAGATCTCCCCTCAAAATTGTTAGCCTTCTGCCAAATTAGAAATTATTATAAAGCAGTGAGCAGAATTGCTTTGCAGTATTTGTTCCAGCTCCTTACATTTTGAGTTGAGACTCCACCAAGGAGTCAATGAAATAAATTAACCAGTCAAGCACAGGGGTCAATGAAATAAAATACCAGTCAAGCACAGGAGGTCAATTGTATCAAGATCCCCACCTTTCAGAATTGTTAGCCTTGTGCCTAAATCAGAAACCATTATTATTGTTATTATTGTAAGAGCAGTGGATTGGCAGAATTGTTACTATGTCAAACAAAATCCCTTGTGGTATTTATTCCAACATTTTACTTTCTGAGATCAAATCCCAGAGGTTAACTTTTCCTTTCATTCCTTTGGGGTCGATAAAATAAGTTCCAGTCCAACACCCGTGCCTATATAATCCCTTCCCCTAATTTTCATGCAGGTATAACTACACAAATGTGTCCCCCCACCTGAATTTGTTTCTTCATAACTTTTTGAAAAATGAATATTATTTTAATGGAATTTTCTTCAAATAAGTTTCAGATGGTGCAGATAGATTACAGCTATATCTGAATTTGTGAAAAAGTTTTCGGAAGGGGACAGTGAGATAAGTTTCAGATAATTTATGCAGCTCAATTTTTTTTCGGATAATTTATGCGGCTCAATTACTTGTTTCAGTCAATAGACTGCAGCCATGCTGGGGCACCACCTTGAAGAATTTTAGTCGAACAAATTGACTCCAGTACTTAATTTTTTTAAACCAGTTACTTATTCTATTGGTCTCTTTTGCCGAACCATTAAGTTACAAGGACATAAACACACCAACACCAGTTGTCAAGCCGTGGCGGGGGACAAACACACATTTATATACGATGGACTTCTTTCAGTTTCCATTGACATGGCTTTAGTTGGATGGAGGCTATAGAAGACACATGCCCAACATGCCACGCAGAAGGACTGAACCCGGAACCATGTGGTTGGGAAGCAAACTTCTTACTACACAGCCACACCTGCGCCTCATAGCTTTCAGGAAAATTGGTATCTTTTAATGAAATTTTCTACAAATACCTTTCAGATAGCGTACATTAGAATTACATCAGAAATTAATGAGAAAAAAATGGAGAGGGGTGGATATTTCATGCATCTTGACTTAGTTTCCTCATACGTTTTTACGATGTAGATTACAATTTTGTTGAATAAGTACTTTTGAGGACTATTCCATCCCGAATTTGTTAGATGACTATTGTTTTAATAAAATGAAAATTTCCAGAGATGCTGGCATGATTTGAAGGGGGAAAATATTATCAGCTGTTTGGTATGGTATAGGCCTGAAACATTTTATTTTTTTAAATTCATTTAACAAATTCCAGACGGGTAAGGGTGGAACAATTTTTCTCAACATAATTGTAATCTTCTTCATCAACAAGTGAGAAAACAATTATCCGAAACTCTTCTTATCCACGTCTCCGAAACAATCTTCCTAACAAATTCTGATATAATCGTAATCTAAACCATCTGAAATAAACTCGTAGAAAATTTCATCAAAAAGTATCCAAAGTTATAAGGAAACAAAGTCGACGAGGTACATTGTGTATGTATGCCTTTAAGACCATGTGCATAGGTTTAAAACACTTATTATTAGCAATCGCCTTGTTCCATGACCAACGACCGAGATTATTCGTTTGTATTACAAATCCTCGACTGAGAATTGTGACTTAATTCCCCTAAACACAAGCGTTTGGACACATTTAGTTGAATTAGAATGAAACGAGATGACGGATCTCCGTTGTTCTGCGGGATTACAGGAAGAGGTGTACGTCTGCATGCTTACGGATGTGTATGAATTCTTTGAATTTCATATATAAATATATTTAGTTAATCGTCAACTTAATTCATATTTAGAAATAATATGTATTTCAACAATTAAAATTATTAATGGAAATTTTTTCAATTTTTTTTTATTTTCCCTCGTAAAGAAATACTGAACGAGAAGACAACGTGATTCTCGTTATAATTTAGCCGAAATCTCGTGTAGCCCTTCCTTTTCATGATCGTCCATTTTATTTGTAAGTTGTATAGTGATGCTTCTTAAATGAAAAATGTAATTACTGAGGTTTTAAATGTACGATGATTTTTTTAAAGTTTCACATTTTGTTTCTTTACTATTGCAGAAGAATTTCCTAAGAATAAAGAAAGGATTATGCAGAACGAAGCAGGTGAATTCGTGGATATGTATATCCCAAGGAAATGGTATGCTCCATACACGTGGTTTACACGTTTTCGTTTTCTCAATTCTATTTTGAAATTATTTTTGTGTACTTTATTGTATTACCTGTGTGATGCTTATCTTGTAATAGTTCTCCTGTATTATACACACGGCGATCTTTTATGCTTTCGGCTTCATTTCCTTTCATTTACGATGCTAAATTTAAGGTTCCTCAAGCGAAAGATCGCTAAGGCTCCTCAAAGAATCTTTACCTTTTTTTTTGTAATAAGTAAGCATAAACGTCACCATATCCTATTTATTTTTCTCTAGAAAGTTGAAGCGTCATTCAGGTAGAAATGAAAGTTTGCAATTTTTATTCGTGTCTTTGTTTTTATTATATATTACACTTTTTATTAGTTCATTCAAAGACCAAGCAACCGAATAAGCGATAAAATATGTTCACCTTACTCTTTTATCATAATCTCTTTCACTTCAAGAATGCTCGGTTTTATTTTATGCACAGTTAGGCTTCGATTCCTAGTTGCTATCACTTGATATTTGTCTTGAGAAAGCAGCGATGTCATGTTCGGAGAGCTTTTAAGTAGTCGTTAGATCTGCTACATTGTACCCAAATCACACCCATTTTAAATAAAAGCAAGAGTCAGTCAGGAAGCACCAACAATTGCTCCGTTTTGACGAGGATTTTTCAGATTTTTTTTTCATGGTGCCCTTCGAAATTACGTTTGCTGGTGCTTCCTAACTCCGACGTCCGCCTAAAGTAGTACTTGATATTCTCTATAAAGGTATAACATTCACTAATGAGAAGATACAAAATAGTTTTAACTATGGAAGCGCAGGCGGTGTGTGGTTTCAGCTCACTCCTACTTGGGCAAGTGTCTTTCACTAATAGTCCCAGGCGGACTAAAGAATGTGTGAGTGGATTTGTTAGACAGAAATCGAAAAAAGCCCATCGTGTAGTTAATTGTAAAATGGGGGTCGCCGTCATGGGAATGGTACCCTTCGTTTCCAATCTTCAGTGAAAGTATGGACGTTAAAACGATAATGAGGTTGATTAGATTTGTGGAGCAGCTAGTTCGGTGTTACGCTGCCTTTGTTTCCTCGTGATTGTTTTCCAAAGGGTGTTGCGACTCATGGTAAAAACCTGTGAGTGGAGTCAAAACTTTGGTACATAAAATGTTGAACCGTTGAAAATATCCCGCAGAATTACAACGTTCTGAATATTCGACTGGTTCACACATTTACACTATATTACACTAGGGCTTGCTTGGTACCACTGTCATCATTATTGCATAAAAACAAGTGTAGAAAGCAAACCGTTGTCTCTGCTGTAGATGAGCTAGTTGGTGTGTTGATACTTTTCTTCTATAATTTAAGAAGCTTTCTTTAATAACTGTTTCGAAACACTAAGTATACCTGAAATGATTTATAAAAATATTTCTGGTAAGTACTATTGGATAATATACAGCGTAAAGTTTCGAAGTAATTTGTATTCAGAAATAGTTAGCTTGTGTGCCGTGACGAAAATTGAAGACTAAACCTTTCGACCAATGTACTTCAGAGAAGAATCTTATCTAAAAACGTTCTCCGCTGCCCAAACTTATTCGACTTTAGGAATTAGTCTTCTCTTGAATTTTAACATTTTGTTTTTGTGTAGTTTTTCTGAGCGACACTTATTTTCCTCCTCTTTATTGTTTAAGAGTTACGTCCCTTGTATCATTATCGAAATTGTTAATGCAATTTCTATGGTTCTGAGTCGAGATATGTTTTAGTGGTTGAACACGATCCCCTCCTCCTCAAACACTGATTTAGCTATAAAACACCGAACGTTATTTTCTGTTGGAACAACAAACCTGCATATGTTTTGTAATGTTAACATATTTGGATATTGAAGCTATGGTGATCGTTTTCCAAAGGGTGTTGCGACTCATGGTAAAAACCTGTGAGTGGAGTCAAAACTTTGGTATATAAAATGTCGAACTGTTTAAAATATATCTCAGAATTCTAATGTTCTGAATATTTAACTGGTTCACACATCTGAATTGTTACCAAACTTGCTTAGGTGATAATTTTCTTCTTTTTTTTTTTATTAAATAATTATCTACGTGATCAAAATCATTGGTTTCATATTTCTTTCTTTTTGTGTTTATAGTTCAGCCAGTAACAGCATTATTGCTGCCAAAGATCATGCTTCTGTACAAATAAACATTGCGGAAGTAAGTATTACAAATTTAACCAATATTCATTTGATTTCAGAATGTTTCTTTATTTGCATTTATGAATTAAAAACCAGTGCTTCTCAAAACATTTTTTAAAACTATCATACTTTTTCTTTTAACACTGAACACTCTCTTGCTACAACACAATAAAATTACATACACCACAAAAATTGCTGCCACCAGGTTGATCTCCATTAAATGACTATTTGGAATGTCAAAACAATATTTTAACCAATGTTACCAGCACACACCCTGCAGGGGGCGGTACTGCTCATTTTGAGAAATACTGATTAGGAGAGTGTCAACCCTTCTGAAAATAGTCAAATCTCTCTAATTTCATCATACTATCTTTTTAAAAAAACATACGTTGGATAGCATAGTTCTCGATACACTGAGTAAGACAGGATGGTCATGCCTTGAAAGTCTTTGAATCATGGGCCTGTTCAGTCAAAACTAACTTTCAACATAAACAGCAAATTGTCTCTGAACCATATCACAGTCACTATACAAGTTCAAAATCTGGTTTCTGTTAGTTTGTACATACATGGTGATCGTGAGATCTATATAGATTGAATAACCTAATTGTTGCTGGTCCATGCTCAACTTGTTGACTTTGTTTACATTGCCCAGACAGAAAATTTATTTCTCTCTCTATACTACATGTAGAATCTTGTTTCACCTGTTAACTTACCTAATCTACAATATATTGCTGATTGCTACATTGACTGGCTTATAGCATCAACATTTTATCTAGTTGTTTTTTGATTGTCTAAGGGTCATCTCTGCTATTTGTTGCATGTCTTCTGGTAGCTGTTAATGTACATCTACAGGAAACATAAGCTGGCAGATTGTTTCTTTTTATTGCAAACATCTAAAAGCCACAGGCAAATTTGAAAGAGTTGGCGATGTTCAAAAGCCTTAGTTTTAGCATAGTAGGGCTTAAATAGATCAGACTTCACTATCATTTGGAAGATGTTCTACAGTAGTGGAACCATGAACTTAAAAGTGTTCAGGAAGGGAGAACAATGTCACAGCCTTTACTGGTCCTCTCACACTAGTAGAATCACTCTTCTGTAGTGAGGCTGGGTGGAGGGTGTAGATGATCCCTAGCTAGGCCAACCGAGTCAACAGCATTCTCATAACTATTCTGGGGCAACATATTGACACTGTCCATAGTATTCTTTCTTAATGATGTTGGGTGTTATTTGAGGGAGATTAGGCTATTTATAGTAATCAAATGACTGTAGAAGCTCCCTCAAAAGTGGGAGTAGACCTGGCCAGTAATTGACTGCCATATTAAACCAATTTGATATAGTGGTTGTTTGGAAGTCTTTCTAGTTGAAAATATGAATTTGTTTCATATAATTCTGTTATCTTGGTCCACTTTCTAAACTGGCATGGGTTGGATAGGTCACTGATCAGTCAGCACATTCAGGGGGGGGGGTGCTCAGTTGGATGGGATTTAAGGACATGTCTTGTTTTGGTTTCTACAGTTAGATGCCTTTCCTAACACCAGATACTTAAGTGTACTTCATGGTGCCAGCATCATACAGATACTTGTGTCTACAACACAGACATACATACATAGCAATGTGACCCAGGAGGTAGTGGTGTCAGGATGTGTGAATAGAAAATAGCAAAAGTATGTGAATTGGGATGGGAACTGGCAGTATAGGAGGTGATGGTAAACTGTACTGGGCACAATAGGATCAGTGTGGTGTGGGCTCTTAACCACACCTTGAAATAAGTGATGAGGATGGTGTTAGAAAGTAGGTGGATCCCATATTAATGGATGGCATGAATGATAGAGGGTTGTGTGGAGTTATCAATGTGCAAGGGTGGCAGCAACAATAATAAAGGGTTAAGTGATAAAAATGAGGGTGGCTATGGTAGAATGATAAGGTGTGTGAGAGGCATCAAGAGTAGACTTGGCAGTGATTATACTTACGTGCACATTCCTACACTCTCGGGCATACATACACACTTAAATATAACCCCTCAGCCACTGTTCTTGTGGCTTCACCATGCTTGCGTGTCCTCTACGTTTTCTTTGTAAAAGAGTTGTGTAACTTGTATATGAAATGTATCACCAAAGTTGTCAAATTCCTGTTCACATAGTACTCCTGTGAACAGAGCCTAGTCTTTGGGATATAAATTGAGGAAAACTTTCAGTTAATTTTTTATTTATAAAGTTATCTGGACAAGCACCTCTGACATTAGTTTTCATTTTGTTAGTTTCTTATCTTTTTGTGATTTGTGTTGCAAGTTTTAAAGTGGCTTGTATACACGCATTAAAATTGAATCTGGTTGTTTTTTATATGATTTTATTTCTGATTTTTTTTTTTTTCTTCTCCCTTTCTTAGGTAGATGTTACTACAGGCAGAATGACAGGCGCAAACAAAACATATGCTATTTGCGGGAAGATCCGACAGATGGTAATACTCTTGATGTATTTTTAACTTGGCTCATTATTATACCTTTTATTTTGAACATCAATATTTGCATAATGCTGGTTTAAATTGAATGACTTTTGCTACCTGATGTTACCTTGTCCACTGCAGCTGAAGTGGAGTATCTTTGTTTCTGTTACTCAAATCAGCATCTCAGTTTATTTTAAACCAACAGGCATTATTTGTATGGGTTACTAGAATCATCCCTTGTGTATGCATAGAATCGATTAATAAAGGGATAACTTCAGTTTCCCAGAGTTTTATCAAGACATTTTATGCTAATATTGCAAAAAAATTACTAGATTATATAGGAAATCTTGTGATTTTTGTTAGTTTATTTTTAGCCAAAGTTATCAAATTCCCACTCATACATCACATTTGTGACTGGGGCCAAAGCTTTGGGATATAAAAAGAGGAAAACTTTCAGATAATTTTCCATATAAAGTTGTCTGGACAAGCACTTCTGACATTCTTTTCATTTCATAGATAATGGTGTGCGTCGCAATATTAATCAGTAGTACTGAAGTATCGAATTTTACAAAACAAAAGAAGTCATATTTGATTCTTCTATATTGTAAATTATCTTCATATTTAGGGAAATGCGCAGCCTCAGTTTCACAGTACCATTTGTTCATTTCTTTTTAATGTCTTTTTTTTTTCTTCTTCCCTTCTCAATTTACAGGGGGAATCTGATGACAGTATTTGCCGCTTAGCGAAAAGAGATGCACTTATTGCAAAGTAAGTTGTTTGTTTTGGTTTGGGTTTTTTTTTTTTATGGCTGTGTGGTAAGAAGTTTGCTTCCCAACCACATGGTTCCAGATTGATATGGCATGTGACTTCCACTATGGCCTCACATTAACCAAAGCCAAGGATTTGGTTGACAGAAACTTAAAGAAGTCTGTCATGTGTGTTTGTCTCCCACCTCCACTTGACAACTGGTGTTGGTTCAAGTAGACAATTAAACAAAATATCTTGCAAGACGATTATTATCCTCTTGCATATTTGACTATAAAATTTCCTGCTGCTTGGAACCAGCAAATTATGTACTAAACTATTCAAGCCAATCTAATTTACCAAAACCCAGGCTTAAAAGAAAAAATATTAGGTATTTTGGTCTTAACACAACTAAAATCTCTTCAAGGAGGGTGAGGCCCTAGTATGGCTGCAACCCAATGACTGAAAGAAGTAAAGGATAAGGATAGATATATATACTTAATTCTACGGGGGGGGGGGTGTTTTGTACACAATAAATGTCATTAGTTATGTTGGTTTCCAACAGGGAAATTGCTAATAATTAGCATTTTTGGTGGTGAAAATAACCTGGTTTTTGTTCTATATATTGATTTATTTGCAACGGGCTTCGGCAATTCCTATCTACTAAATTTCAATAGGGCGCAGTGGCATTGGTCAACCCAAGGCATTGCTAGAAGATATTTGCCTGAGTCACTGTAGTGGGATTGAAACGAACTGTGTTTGCAAAATTTCTTAACAGTCATACTTAAACCAATGTACATCTTGGAAAATGTATTAATAAATGGTAAATGTGGTGGGAACTTAATTCAAATGTATCTAAATATTTATAACTATAAAATTTAATTTTCTGTAACATTATTGCAGTTTTCTGAGAATTTTCTTTTCTTTATCTTTCAGAAATTATTGAATATGGCCTGCCAAATAAAAAATAGAATTATAAACTAAATTTTGTGTTTGTTCTTTGGTCTTTTCACTTGTCCTGTCTTTGCCGTTAAAATGCTTTTAAATAAATTCAATCCTGAATGTGTCTTTCGCACAACCCCCCAACTGTCATTCTCCATATACATTAGATGTTTGCACTAGCATATCATCATTCTTTAGCATCTGTTATCTATGGTGGTATAGGTTGGGCGGTTTGACCAGAGCTGGCAAGCCAGAGAACTGCATCAAGTTCCAGTCTGATTTAGCTTAATTTCTATGGCTGGGTTTCCCACTTTACAATGTGTGTTGGATGCTTTTAAACATGGCACTGTCACGGGACTCTTGCAGACCAATACTCTTCTGGGGATGTGGCCTTAATGCTTCTGCTATGGAGGACAGGTCTTGAGTACAGCAAGGTGCCAGGTATCTCGTCTGAAAGGCTTACCGTTCTGAGGTACTTCATCCCATGTCTTCCACTTTTAGTGAATGGCACTTTATGGAGTTGTCAGGCATCCATCACCTGACCAAACCAGCAGTCTTCTCTCTCAATGCACTAGCACTCTGTCGCACATGTACACTCATGTAACACATCTAGCGGAGCATACTAGCATTCAGGGTCCACGTCTCACTACCATATAGAATTGTTTTGCATGCATCGTACAATCTTTCCACTCAGAGAGGAACCTTTGGTTGCCAACAGGTAAAAAAAACTCCTTCCTACTGTTCCAGCTATTACACTCAGCATACATCCTACTTCTAAGGGAATTTGAGAAAATCAATTTCCTTAATATCTGTAGTAATTATGGCTCCTGTGCATCTTCCACATACATACACTACTTCCTATTATTCCACTGCACTTCTGTGTCTTTAGCTTACACTGGGTACACCATATGAAATTCTTGTCGACACCTTTCCTACAGAGCCACTTACCTGAAGGGGGTTGGGTCCTGTCTGTTTTCTTGCTTACTAAGACCCTTAGTCTTTGCTAAGGCCCTTAGATTCCAGGTTTTGCTTTCACACCTGGAATTTCTTTTCTGGCTCTAATATAGAATCTGCTGTGCGGGCAAGATTGTCAGCATATAGTAGTTCCCGGGAGCTACCAGTTTTCAATTCCTGTTATGGCATGGAGGACCATGATGAAAAGGAGGGGACTGAGCCTTGAACACCTGCCTCTACACCAAATTCTTCGCTGTATTTGTGTTTAACTGTTTCCTTACGGACAGCTTTCACAAGCCACTTGTCTACCCCTAGTCTCCTCAGAGACCGCCTTATCACACAGCGGGGTATTCTATCAAAGGTTTTTTCTATATCAAATGCCAAGTATAATGGTTTATTCTTAGCTCAGTACTTCTCTTCCAGTTGCCGAACTATGAAAATAGCATCAGTAGTGCTTCTTCCCCAAGAGAAGCCAAACTGCATTTTGTCTAACCTAATTCTGCTAATTAATTGGGTTATATCTCTCTCAATTCTATAATTCTATCTAAGCCACCCTTACCCTTGTAGCTGCACCAGTCACTGGATATTACGCCTTCCTGAATGTGGGCAACTAGTCCATATCCTACCATTACCAGATATTTTGAGCCTCAGCAGTGACTCCAGATTGACCAGGGGCTTTTCCTGTTTTCATATCTTTAATTCCCTTATCTACTATACTGCTGTCCACTAGGATAGCTGGTGGGTTCACATGAAGGAGACTCCCTTTATCACATTTATTCTCCACGTTCAATAGCCTTGTATAGTAACTCTTGTCTGCATCACTAAGTGCAAGCACCAATATCCAGCCATTCACTGTCTTGCAATTCAGAACACAAGTGTCTGATCTTCATGTGGTAGGACAGTTACCTCTATATCTTAATTTTCTTATACTTAGTCTGCCACTGTACTCATTTGTGCTCTAATCATTCATGCACAATAACATTACATATCCAGTAAAATATGTTTGTTTCTAGCCTTCATGTTTTCTACATAATGGCAAGTTTATATTTTGCTACAATGCAACAGATTTCATGTCATAAAATTTACTTTCACTCAGAGATAATCCCGCTAAGCATTTGACCAAATTTATTTTACATGTGCGTTTACTACTAACTATTCCTCTACATATAAGGTCTTTCTTTCCTCTCAGCCTTCCTGTAATCCCAGTATACCTTGCATGTCATTAGGTACACCATATATAATTACTATCTACTCATGTTTGCATATTGTTCTGGCAATAGAAATCTGCTTTCTTTACTGCTAAAACATTTTTGTCTTGGTGTATTTTGAAGCCTCTAATTTCTTCTGATATACACTTAGTTTTCTTTGCGACCATCAGATTGTATCATCAGTTTTGACGTCCACATTTCCATACTTGCATGGGTCAGAAGGAACTCACTGAGGTAGATTTTCTATGGCTAGATGCCCTTCCTATCAACTCTCACTTGTTTGCAAACAAGGTAATATTTCCTCATGGCAAGTCATATTTACACAGGATTGGAAATGAAGAACATTGCTTGTATGGAATGACTTGTATGATGTCAAAACAAGGAGACACAAAAACATGCAGTTTCCATCTACCAAATCAACTCAAGGCTTTTTGGTTGGCTTACAACTGTAGTAAAAGTCACTTGCCCAAGATTCCACACAATGGGGCAACCCAAAGCCATGTGACTGGGATGCAAACTTCTTAACCATGCAACCATATCAGTTAAAGGCCTTTTCCAGATCAATAGATGCTAGGTAGATAGCATCAGTCGTATTCCATCTTGGTACAAACATGACCAGTGTTTCATGTAATTCACTTAATTAGTTGTGCTATGACTTGACTTGTTCTGTAACATTTTATTCTTGCTGCACTAGTCATTGAGTTTAATACTTTCCTGTACTACTGGAGTTCTTTAACTGCATTTTCAACGATGAATATCCTTGATGTAGGTCTTTCCCCAACATATTTGGTAATCTCAGTAGCCGTTCCAATCTTGATGTTAGTGAATAGTGCTGCTGCTATTCTGTACACACTTCCCCAACAATGCCTTGGTTGACACTGGCATTGCTTTTTAATTACGAACAACTTATCTTGTTGCAAGCTATTAGCAGACCTTTTACTTGCATCGTGTCTCTGTGTTACATATATTCTACTCTTTCCAGGTTTGTCTCTTAGGTTTCATGGCTGTATTTACTATTTTCATCATAATGTCACCGTCCATTTGGCTGGAGCTTTGCTCTGTTGACAGAAGTTATCTTTGTCTCAGAAACTCAGTTTTCATCTGTTGAATGTTTACTTGATTAAGAGATGATCAGGTGGTCACTATTATTTTTTTTATATATTTTTTATTCCTCCTACTCTTGATGCTGGAGTAACCATCATATTGTTGTCCAACATGTCCATTAAAGCCAACAGCCTTGGTAACAAGATCACATATCTGTTAATGAGATGAACTCGTATAATCAGTCATTTATCTTCCAGTCCTGATTGTGGAGAACATGCAGTTGTGTTAACCCTTTAGCATTCAAACTGGCCATATCCAGCCAAAATATTTAACCTGTTTTATATTGAGACAGGCCAGATCTGGCCTCTCAACTCAGCCCTACAATGTCATTCTAAAACTAAACAATTACATCATCGAAATGTCTAAACTACAAGATAATGCACGATTAATTCAAAACAATATAAATAAACAAACACTGCATTTGACAGTAATCTGAATACTAAAGGTTTAATTATGATTACTTTGACTCCATGTGATGCATAGGTGGCTAACAAGAGATCTCCATTTGTCTGTCTTTGGCAATGGATTGCAGTTTTCCCTAATAGTATAATTGTCTGTGCATAGATGTCTGCCAATGCTTCAGTTTCTATGTCCCTTTTCCATGTTTTTGGTTTGCCATACTTCTGTTCTGTTTCTTTTGGGGTATCTATCAGAGGGCTTGCTTTGTAATGTTGGGTGTGTCCCAACCAGCCACATTTATTCTTGGTCTGAGTTTCAATAGGTTGCTGGTTTGCCTATTCCCACAAGGCTTTGTGAGTCTTACTATTTCATCTGAAGTATGTTTTGGAGACATCTATTCACAAACAATTGCTTTAACCACCTCAATTACACTATCCATTTCTCTGACAATTTACTTATTCCAGTCAGGAATACCTTGTGATGAGGCTCACCACTGTCTTACCCTTTGTATGTGACTAGCCTCTTGTTCCAGCACCTCAATAGTCTCTCCAGTGGCAACCCTGAAGTTTTGTGCTTAATGACAAGGGGTGGGGGTCTAATTGTGTATTGCTTGATGTCTGTTTTCTGCATCTGAAGAGTTTGTGCAATCATTTAACAGTAGGGTAATGGGGTTTCCCCACATGGCCAGACTTTACCACAGCACTAACAGGGTTGTATTACTCCTGTATGTGCATTTAGTCGTGGTGTTTCATTGGCTTTATAATTTTCTGATTGCCAACTACTTTACAGATTTAACTGGGTGCATTTTATCATGCCACTAGCACAAGGAAATTTGTCTTTGCAATGTGTCAGTTTTTCATTGAGTCTCTGCATTATGGTTCATGTTTTTCCATAATGCTGCTAAAGTGTGGAGTTTAGGAAGGGTAGAGAGGGAAGCTTATCCTAGACTGTTCCTGTATTGCAGAGGGGGATGGGGAGTGGTTTCCTAGACTAAAGTTGATACTGCTTACAACACATTAAATAAGATAAAAAGTAAAACACAAAAAATTTACATATCTTAATCACATAGAAACGAAATACATATAAATACTAACAATTATGTTAGCAAAAAGTATGTGGAAACAAGCAAATCTAATATTGTGGGTGTATGAATAGTAACGAGGAGTGGGGAAGTGGCATGGTTGATCATACATCATAAGAGGTGGGTGTCACTACTATCCTTCAGATATGTTTACCTGCCATGTGAAGGTGAAAGGATGAATGTTACAAATAAAATAACTATGGCACTTTCTTATTATTATCAACAGCCAATTTCTTTATTTATTAAAGGATTAGTAAATAAAGTATTACAGTGCCATTATTACAATAATATTAACAATTTCTAGTTTCCTACCCACAAATAGATAGATGATATTTGTTTACATTTTGCAATGAGGCTTATAATTTTGAAAAAAAAATTAGAAGTACAGCTCCATCAAATTAAATATTTAGATAATAAAAAAAGGTAATACCAGTAATTATTATAAGCTTAAAACTTATCAAGACAATTGAAGATTTATTGTTGTTACTAAGATGGAACTATCCACCTCAGTAAGAACAGTAAATCTTCAAGTTGCTGTCTTTTGGCCATGTTCCAAATATCCTAGTTAAAAATAAAACATTGATTTCTTTGTGGAGAAGAAACAATATAAACATATTACTATGCTTCAGGCTTATTTGCCTGTTGTGGAGTGGGAGGAAGAATGCTACTGCAGTCATAAATAATGTTAACTACTTATTGGAAACAAATAAGAGTAGTGAAGACTAGTTTTATGAGGAAAAAAGGCAATCTCACTAGTACTGGTGCCAAAATATAATGTACCCACTATGCTTTGTAAAGTTGTTGGCAAACAAACAATTGGGTTGAGAGGACACCTTAATCTTATCAAGGACATGAGCCTCTCTTGCTGTTGCTACAATAAAATGCACCCAGTACACTGTAAAGTGGTTGGTGGCAGGAAGAGCATCTACTTGTGGGAGCCAATCCAAAAATGAAATGTGTATTGGAGAACAGTAACTTCGAATTAGAACTGACTCAAACTGTGACAACCGTCCACCACATGCTGGCAGGAAATTGTAATAGTAAAGCACTGTCTTGAGTATTAGGACTCACGACCAATTTCCATGCTGTGGAAGTGACCCACATTACAACATACTTCTCTAACGAGATGCCAGTCTGTTGCAGGTATATTGATCAAAGCAAGAGACAAGCCACAATTGCAGTGATATATATATATATATATATAAGAAACAGCTGCGTTGAGAGTTCCTGTTGCAAGAAGCAACCGCGTCGAGAGTCCAGTGCCACATAGAAAGCACTAGCACCGAGAGTCCAATGCCGGTGGCACGTTAAAGCACCCAGCATACACTGTAAAGTGGTTGGCGTTAGGAAGGGCATCCAGCCATAGAAACCAAACCAAGTCAGGAGGAGAGGATTAGCCTGCAAAAGTCCCATGACGGAGCCACATTAAAAGCATCCAGCACACATTGTAAAGTGGTTGGCCTTAGGAAGGGAATCCAGCCATAGAAACCAAGCCAAATCAGACTGGAACCTGGTGCAGCCCTCTGCTTTGCCAGCTCCAATCAAACTGTCCAACCCGTGCCAGCATGGAAAAAAGACATTAAAGGATGATGATGAAGATGATATATTTGGTAGGGTGTAGAATGTTGAGCTAATAAACATTATATTTAAGAGGCATAAGACTTGTCAGTCCACCTCATGGACCCAGTAGACAAAATGGACAAGGCATTGCCCCAGAGGATGAAACAGTCACTCTGACTCGCAGAGCTTGCACTTGTGGATAGCTATCTCTGCCCTGATAGCAGGGATGTAGTCTGGGGGCCAAGAATACCAAAAGTCTCCACCGTGACATGCTTGACCACAAATCTGTCAGAGAGCAGCTAATACCAGGGTTACTCATGTACAACTTAGGGGACTGGAGAAACATGAATTGAAGTGTTTTGCTCAAGAACACGATGCACTGCATGGTCTGGGAATTGAACCATGATCTTGGGAGTACAAAACCCTAACCACTAGGCCACTCATCTTCATGCTAGCATGGAGAGTAAACATAAAATAATGATGATTATCTTATTAGAAACCCCCTTGGTCCAATACAAAGTCACTACATTGATGTTATTGCAAATATTTGGCTATTATTACAGGTTTCTGTTATTTCTTCCACTTGAATTTTATGTATATTTCTACTATATTCAATTAAAGCACAGACTTGGCTGTGTAGATAAGAAGTTGCTTTCCAACCATATGGTTTCAGGCTGACACTTGCTCAAAAGCAAGTGTCTTTTACCATAGCCCCTGACCAACCAAATCCTTGTGAGTGGATTTGGTAGAGAGTAACTGAAAGAAGCCCATGTGTTTGTGTCTCGTTGTGTGATAGTTTCCAATCTTCCACGAAAACTTATAATATTAAAACATGTAAAGATTGGCAACAGGAAGGGCATCCAACCATAGAAAATCTGCATTGAATTCCATCTGATCTGCACAAGGATGGAAAGTGGATGGAAGTTCACTTTGCAAAATGTGGTTCTGGATTCAATCCCACTGTTTCGCACTATGGACAAATGTCTTCTTAACATAGCCTCAGATGGACCAATTTTTTGTGAATGAACTTTGGTAGATGGAACCTGCAGATGTCTATGATGTATCAGTGAGAACATTGAAAACCTGATGTTCACCAAAGTACTATGCAATATCTGTTCTGCACTGAGTTGCAGACACTCCCTTGGTACTCACCATCAGAAATATAATGTAGATTGCATTTGACCTGTTTGAGAGCCTAACATTGTGTGTTTGTATGAACATTATTCTTATACACCATAGCTCACTCACCAAAATAACATGCTGAAAAGGTAAATTCCTCAAAAAACACTTTTTGGTTACCTGGTGTTATTCCTAGCTGTAACTAAATCCTAACATATCAGAGCAAACAATCAAGCAAACAGGTTGGATAAAAACATAATAATAAAACATTTGTTGAAGGTTGGATGAAGAGAAGTGAGTACATATAACTCTTGTAATGCCATGCATTATTAAAGACAGTGAGCAAGGCAGCAAGCTGGCAGAATTGTTACCAAATAACTTAGCAACATTTCATCCATCTTTACATTCTGGGTTCAAATTCTGCTGAGAGTGACTTTGCCTTTCATCTTTTCAGGGTCAAAAAAAGTCATCAACAGTAAATATGACATCATCATCACTGTGAAACTGGTTCCCAGCCAAGTGTTTTTTTCATGTTGGGGAACAGATGATAGATAGTTAGATGAGGTCATATCAGGAGAATAGGGAGGGTGATCAACCAGTTCAAAGCCATAGTCAAGCACAGCAGCCATTGAAACCAAGGACTTGTGTGCTGGAGCATTGTCCTGATGAAACAAGACCCCTTTCGTCAGTTTGGTCTTGATAGCCTTTCGTAATTGCCTCAGCACGTTGGCATAGTACTCTCCATTGATGGTGTGACCTTTTGAAGATATGCAATAAACACAATATCTTTTGCATCCCAAAACACCTAGGCCATCACCTTCTCTGCTGATAAAACGACCTTTGCCTTCATTGGAGCAGGTGAATCAAATCAAATCAAATCAAATGTATTGGCAGAGAGCAGCAAAAATACTGGGGCCATGTAAAAAGTTAGTAGAA
>JAOPUL010000002.1:34957876-34969887 GCA_027564515.1 Octopus rubescens | reverse complement strand
GGCATCCAGCTGTAAAATCATGCCAAAACAAAACCACAGGAGTCTGGTGCAGGCTCCAGCTTGGCCGGCTCCTGTTGTACCGTCCCACCCATGCTAGCATGGAAAACAGACGTTAAAGGATGATGATGATGATGTATGACAGGCTTCCACACAGCTTCTGTCTACCAAATTTACTCGTGAGGTATTGGTTGGCCCAGGGCAATAATAGGAAACACCTGCCCAAGGATTGAACCTGAAACTGTGTGGTTACAAAGCAAGCTTCTTAATCACACAGCTATGCTTGTAATGCCTGTGTATATAAATAGAGTAATAGCTTTTAAAAAGCCGATACAAGTCAGGTTTGGTAATAAAGTCAAAACAGCAGAAGCAGATCCAAAGGTTTATATTTTTTTTATTTACTCTGTATTTCAGTATTTTGGATTTAAAAGTTCCTTGTCCAAAAAAAAAGTTATAGGTCCATCTGCACAGATTAAAATTATTAACTAATCAGTTATTTTCCAAATGCTAAATTTGTGGCAGAGCTGTAGCATGTGCTGACTATTTGTACTAAACCAACCTGTCAGTGTAGCTTAGATCATCTCTGTTGCTAGTTGGATTAAATTTTATTAATTAGGATAGCTTCTCTAATCCTCGAATTTCCTATATTTTGTTCCGTGGCTTTAATAGTAACTGTGATCTTCTTATGACATCTCTTCTGATGTTTTTCCCCCAATGGAGGTGTTTCTATAACTATGCTCTTTAATGTAGATGTACAGCCCATGAATGGTGCTTTTGTTGTAAGATCTGCTAAATTTACACTTTATTTTCAAGCTTGCATTGTGGTGGGTTTTCAAAAAGCCATTACCACACACATATACACACACAAAACAAAACATCAAACAAAAACAGCTTGTGATATTTAGTTGTGTCTAAGGTGGCGAGCTGGCAGAATTGTAGAATTGTTAGCACGTTGGACAAAATGCTTAGCAGCATTTTATCCATCTTCACATTCTGGGTTCAAATTCTACCGAAGTCGACTTTCCCTTACATCTTTTCGAGGTCAATAAGATAAGTACTGGTTGAGCACTGGGTTCGATGTAATCAACTTACACACTCCCCCATAATTCCTGGCCTTGTGCCAAAATTTGAAACCGGTATTTAGTTGTGTCCCTTTACACCTAAGTCGACTTCGGCTTTCTTTCTTTCACAGTTTAAAATAAGTACCAAGTACTGTGGTTGATTATAATCAGTAAAACCATTGAATGTTATGTTCCAGCATGGCCCTAGTCCAATAACTGAAGCCTGTGTAAGAATTAAAGTCTATATAATGTACATTTTTATGATACCTATATTGTTTCAAAAGCTGAAAGATTTTTTTTTTCTTCTCTCTTCCTTTATCTAAATCAGATTCTGAAGAAACGGCAAATACAGAAATCCAATTCTTCTTTCCAGAAATTGATATACACAAATTTCGAGAAGAGATCAGAAAATTTTTAGAAGAAAGGGGTACCATGTTTTTCAATGAAGAATCATGTGAACATGAATGTCGTAATTAATTTTATTCAATATATTTTGTATGAATCTAACAATTTTTAACACCCACCCACCCCACCAACTATCAATGTTCTAAAACAGTGGTTCCAAAAATAGTTTAGCCAAAATTCACGTTGCTCTTTAAATCATTCCTTACATCGCTTCTTCTTCTCTATTATATTAAACAGAATAACAGATTGCATAACACTCTGGGACACCATACTCTTTTTATGTTTTTACTAGTTCCAGCCAGTTGGTTGTGACCACACTGATACATCATAGAATTCAGTTTCATAATTCATAATTTTTTTACTGAGTCACATTGCAATAGAAGTATTCAAAATATGTCACTCTGTAATCTCCCTTATTTTCCCACAGATACTTTAAACTTTCACCAGTTTCTGGAATTTGATGTTATGGTAGTTTTCTTATTTACCACTGAGTAACCAATGGTACTTCTATAGGTGGTGATGGCAGGGGTTGTTTCTCATATATTACCTGTATACTATGCTATTACCTCAATATCATTTAGTACCTCTTGTCACCTCTTTGTTATATAGTACTTTACTAAGTGTATGTTACTTATTACACAACCTTTTGAGGGAAGTGTATACTATATTTTAAAACACTGTTCTAAAATATTTTCCTCTCAGAAGACTTTTGAAATTTTTACTGTTAAAATATTGTTCTACATTTTTAACAAACAACAGAATTATAGATTCAACAGATTTGATTTTCTTTTCATTCTGGGAATCCTGGTAAAAGAAATAGCGATACCATTAGTCTTGATTTGAAATATATATAACTGTTATTTAAAATTTAAGTGTTTGTTAAAGAATTTTTAGAATCCTTTGAAAAATTTTGTGATTGTAATGTAGCTCTGGATAAATTCTGATCCAGTATGGGTGAAAGATTAAACTTACGAAAATGATGTGACTTGAATTTAACCAAAATATGCCTGATGGATATAAACATTGTCATACTTGGGATTTTTTATGACACATAATTTATATAAATTATTTATATATTTAATTTATTATTTTTTTAATTCAAGAAGGAAGGGAATTGTTCATAGCTTTCTTAGTTCTTCCTAAACTGAGGCTCTCTGTAATCATGTAGACATTTGGTACACATTCTGTCATCTGGTTAAACTAAATTGAAGTCATTTGTAGATCAGATAATGGGTAAGAGAGACATTTTTTTTTGGGGGGGGGGGGTTCTCAGATTTTTTTTGATAAAGTTTTTAAAATCCTGCTGTGATTTTTGTCTAATCTTTTAATTAGGTTAGATAAACTTGCTACTTCCATGTGTCTATGACAAAGAGGATATACTTCTACAGACTTAGACGAACTATATAGTAAACATTTCCATATGAAAAATGTATATATAATATTGTGGACAAACAGAACTGTAATCTCTGAGAGCATTTTATAATATACTATATCGTTCCAATATTTATATCAAGCACTATTACTTCACTTACCCATAAAGTGATGTATACATACATATATGCATACATACACTTCAGGTAATCATAACTTGAATCATTGATTGAGTCTTCTTACCGAAGAGGTTTAATATATAACAATTCCATACACTAGTTATATGTCTGTTTTTACCATTTCTGATATATATCACAATAATAATTTAACTAGTAGGTACAGAATATAAAGCAAGTAGAACTGTTGAAACATACAAACGAAAGACACTCATCAATGATGTTGTGACTGAGTTAGGTTTGTCATTAAAGCATTAATTAGTTCAAATGCGAGCTCCTTATTTTGCATTGTGGCATTGGACAACATACACTGGGCTACTTGCTTCAGCAAACCTAAATGAAATATATGTTACTTATACTCTATTTCACACATTGAAGCAAGCTAACAGACTGGTGGAATTTCTAAGAAAACTCCCCTGCTGAGTGCATAAATGCTTGTATGGTTAAGAATTTTACTTAACAACCAAGTTGTTCCTGTTTCAGTCCCACTGTGTGGTGTCTTGAGCAAGTGTTTTCTACTTTACGTCTTAGATTGACTAAAGTCTTGTGAATGGAATTTAGTAAACAGAAGTTGTGCAGAAGACCTTCATATATATGTATATACATGCACACACACACACACACATATATATATATATATATATATACACGTACATATTTATGCATATGTGTGTGTGTTTGTGTATGTATATCTTTCAACAGTATATATTTACAAAGGATGTAAACATGAGTGAGAACACTGGAAAAACAGTGTTTTTTGAACAAAGTCCTTTGTGATTTTTGTTTTGTCATGAGTTACAGATGCTCCCTTGTTACTCTGATCATCAAATATGCAGTGCACCAGTGATTGGCCTGTTAGAAGCCTGTAACTAATGATTCTTTTGTTTATTAATTGCAGTATAAAATAAATAAAAATATACACATAGCCTCAGTTTCACTCAAACCTCACACACAAATATACATTCATGGAAAGGATAATAACACATAAAAATATTTTCTTGGTGAATGATTAAGTTTTTATCTTTGCTGACAATGTTATTTCCTCTGAAATCTTGAAGTACATCTGTTTATAATGTAAAATCCTACTTAAATCTTATGACATCTGGAAAATTTGGTGATTTAACTGCAATGTTCAGAGATATCATAAGAAATGGTAGTGTGGTTGGTGAGCCGGGAACATAATATTTCTCTCAACCAAATATCAGTCATTTCACAGTTAAATGAAAGAATAATATTGAGAAAACTATTCAATTGTAAATGTTAATGCTCCAGCATTTCACGTGAATTTTTTACCCATCCAACCTACATGTAGAGAAAATTGAATATGAAATGGTTGAAACCAGTTTTATTTATGAATTATTTGATTCCTATTTAATAATTTGATCCTATATACAAGTAATAGGCAGTTCTCACTTATATATCACCAAAATTATTTATTTCCCAATATTATGTGCCAACTAGGCCAGTAGACTGACAGAAACAGCAGAGTGTCAAAGAAAATGCCTTTCAGTATCTCGTGGTGACTATTTATGCCTAGTGGTTATGGTGTTGGGTTTTGATTGTAATGTGTCATGGGTTCAGTTTCCGTAATCAAGGCACTTCATTTCATGTTGCTCCAGTCCACTCAACTGAAAATGAGTACCAGCAGCAGTTAACCTTGCAATAGACTGGCATCTCATCTAGTGGGGATTTCTTGTATTCTCAGTAGCCTAAAGCCTCAGAAACCAGTGTTATCTAAATTTTTGTTATTTATGTTCTTACTTCTAATCCTGCTAGGAGCTATTTTGCCAGGGTTGATAAAATAAGTACCAGTCAAGTACTGGGTGTGATCTAATCAACTATACTCATCCCCTAAATTTGAGACCTTGTACCTATGTTATAAATCAATATTATGTGCCAATGAGAGAACCTCTATGCAGTCATTCGACCTGTTAAAAATAATTACCAAATTTCCTTCAACTCACATCCTACTGTCTTAGGATAATATGGTCCTAGGTGAACTATGATTGAAAAAAGATGGAATGGTTGCAGCTGGAATGCCATTGATCATAGGTCTGCTCAAGTAGAGCCAGCCTAGAACTGATCATGATATTTGCCAATATTATTATGAGCAGTCAAATTTGCCTTAAATTCCAACATGTTTCATGTAATTATTATGGAAATAGAGGTGAAATATATTGTATTTTGAATTAGCTTTCATAGATGCGGACACAGTAGTGTAATTAAGAAGTTTCCTTTGCAGTCATATGGTTCTGGATTCTTTCCCACTGCATGGCTGCATGGACAAGTATCTTCTACTCTAGCCTTAGCTGACAGATACCTTGCGAGTGAAATTGGTTGATAGAAACTGCATGGAAGCTTGGCATGTGTGTGTGTATTTATATGTGTGTGTGTGTGTGTGTATTTATATATGCATGTGTGTATATATATGTATGTGTAGGTGCATGCATGTATATAAGTGTGTTTCCATTTGTGTCTTGACATTGTTTACACACATGAAGTATAAATCACTGTCACTACTTAGGTGGTGTCAATCTTTACAACTGGTATAAAGTCATGTTTGGCCATTGCGTAGTTTGTTGTGCAAAAAGGCCAAGTACCTTGCTTAGGAACAAGTAAGGACTGGTGGCAGAAAAGATATACGTCCATAAAATATGGCCTCAACTAAGTCTTGTCCAATCCATGCCAACACGGTAAAAGCAGACATAAAAATAAGAGCGTTGTAGTTTGCTTGAAGCATTGTAGTGCAGAAGTAGAAAAATGAATGAAATGAGAACAAGGCAGAAAAAACCTTTACATTTCGGGTGCAAAAGCCTATCTTCAGAAGAATACAGTCAAAGGAATGTGTATTCACATAGATCTTGACTGTATTCTTCTGAAGATAGGCCTTTGCGCCAGAAATATAATGGTTTCTTAAACTTTCTGTATTGTTAGAAGCTTACCTTATTTCTCATTTCATTCATTTTTAGGCATAAAAATGTTGAAGGTGATGACAATGATTCTTAGAGTGTAAAAATGTGGATTATTACTTGCTTTGTGGTTTTGAAAGTGAAGACTATCTTGTTGACACAACTATTCATTGCTGTAGCAAGCAGTTTTAACCATGAACAGCTTATGAGATACAGTTAATTATGATTGCTTGTGTAATAAGTTGATGTCAATGGGTTTTAAGTTTTGCCTACACAATGGACATATGAAGTTAAGCTGAAATGATAAGTGAGCTGGAAGCAGTTAATATGGAACTTACAGAATTATGGATGAATATTTTATCATAGCCCCTTTTATAAAGGTTGCATGTAATATTTGGTTCAAAATTCAGTGAGAAAATGACAGTGTAGATGATTAAATGTGGAAATGTTGATTAAATAATTTGTTGAGTGGGGACATAATGTTAAGTTTGTTGCAGCAGAGTCTTATTGCTATAAGAGTAAATAAAGCAGACTGGAGACATTACATGATTAGGCAAAATATTTCATAATTTTTTTTAATAATTAAATGTTCATAATCATCCAACCTATATGTACAGAATAATGGAATGGGAAACAGTTATTTTTAATAATCTAGTGGGAATACAATTCTCACCTATATATTCATCAGTGTATGACACTAAAGCAAAGCTTGTTAACAAGACAAATGGCTTTCTTCTGAGCAAAGCCTAGAATGAGGATGATGTGGAGAACAATTTAATTTGGGGAGGAACACATTATTTAGAAGTGATATAGATGGAGCAAATCAGAACTGGAATATATCTGATATAAAAAAAGAAACAGCTACAGCAGCAAATGCAAATGTACTTCTGAGCTGCTGAACATCCAGTATGTTTTAATATACTGATAGCCAAAAGGAGTGTGCCATCTCAAGCAGAAAAATAGTACACAGTAATGAGCTGTACATGGGCCTTCAAGAAGTTCATGTACAGCTCATTATGCTCAAGTTTTAGATACTTCTGAAACCTGAATGCAAAGCCAGAAATGTGAGACAATAATGACATATGTGCTTTTCCTGTACTACTTATAGATGAGTCATTGTTGGCAAGTATGGTATACTCCAGATTTTGATTGTTGTAATCAGACAAGAAAATCTCCTTTCTGATTCCAACTTTATTTATCCAATACTGGAGATAATCTACAAGGAAATACTGTAGATTACTCTGGTATGTTATGATTTTCACCATTGAATGAGTGAGCCATAGTTTATAATTCTCATGTAGGTCAATGATGAAAATGACGTGTGTGTATGTGTTTGATTATATGCATGCATTCACTTGTACACATATGTATATAAATTCGCATACACATCACACACACATATTTCTGTATTGAAGTTAATTGTGTGGAACACAAATATGGACTTGGCAATTAACCATATATACACATAGATATACACAAATATATACATTTGTGTCTGTGTGTGTGTTTGTATCATCTTTATCCACCAATGTCTTGCTTGGTAGATAATGAGATGCATCTCCTTGATATTAAGTAATAGACAGGCTAATGTAAAGATCTTCTCTGAATTACTTCAGGTTTCATAATCCTGATAACCTTCTCTTGGTATCATTAATGTGATCTAAGGAAATCAGAGAAGACTAGTGTGATATAGTTGACTCAAAATAATAACAGAAGTTGTAACCATGAAATGAAGGCTTCAATCTATCTTACAATATTTCATTCCATTACTCAGTTCAATTGATACTTGTATATCACAGGTAATTTACCAATGCAACAAGGTAAAAAATTGACTATGGCAAAAACTTAACTTCACACATTACACATATCTAGTATAATACCTCATTAACTTGTCAGCAGTAAAATATTTATTATGATGCCATGTTTAGTAAAACATGGGAATTTTGGGCAGAACAGTATTTTTAGTTTCTTACCAAAACTGTTCTCCATAACATTTATACAAAAAATTCAGTAGATCAGCTGACCAAAATATGGCATGTCATAGCTTAGGGCTGTAGGGTGTGCAGAGCTTAATGAGACCAAATAAGTTGTTCTAACAGTGACCAAATTCACCTGTTCTGCAATATCTCAGCTTTCTATAGCTTAAGTAGAATTTGACATTTTATTGCTCTACTTGATACACATACAAACACACACACACACATATATATATATTTATATAAATGTATGTGTGTGTATTTAATGCGAAGCCACATGGCCTAATGGTTAGGGTGTTGTGCTCCTGATTATAATATTAAGGTTCACTTCCTGGACTGGGTGCAACATTGTTCTCAAGCAAGGCACATTATTTCACTTTGCTCCAATCTACTCAGTTGAAAATGAGTACCAGCTTGCATATTTCTTTACTACAAGAAAGAAATATGCAATGACCATTATTTATGGCTTGTCTTGTATATCACTGTATAAAAACCAGTATAATTGGAACACAACCATGGATTTACAATATAGAATAGGGATGAACTATAACCTCGGACTCTGCCACAAAAATACACGGAGTTATTTACTAATCTAAACAATATTGTTAGCCTTGTGTACTAACAGAGAGCTTATAAAGTATTTTGGTCCAGATTGATAATCCCTCACTAATAACTCTGTTATATATATATATATATATATATATTGTAAATTACAATAGAATCCTATTCTGAAACCCTAAGTATCTTGTTAATAAAATGGATGTGCTAGCATTTGTCAGTTAGCTGGAGATTTGGCTCTATGCCAACAATATGGCTGGTAGCAAGATGAAACACATTCACAACACACACACATTAGTTTTAATAAATAGGATAGAAAGTACTCAATACTAGTAGAGAATAATATTTTATTCAGGCTGATCCAAAGAAACAGACCAGAGAATCAACTTGAATAATTTGGCACTGGCTGTGTGGTTAAGAAGTTCACTTCCCAACCACATAGTTTCAGGTGCAGTTTTACTGCATGATACCTTGGGCAAATATCTTCTATTGCCTCAGGCTAACCAAAACCCTAGTGAGTGGATTTAGTAGATGGAAACTGGGTTGCAAGATAGTTGTAAACAAGTATCACCATCATACAAATTGTGTCCTTCGTTTCCAATCTTCCACAAAAACATGTGAGCATTGGTGACAGGAAAGGCATATGAGCATAGAAAATCTGCCACAATTAGTTCCCCATCTGGCCCATGCAAGCATGGAAAAGTGGGTGTTCAAACTATGATGATGATATATATATATATATATTGTGTGTGTGTGTGTGTATATATGTATACACACATACATTACACATATTATTTTGTAGTTGTGAACAGCAAAAATACCTCAATAGCTTATTTTTATACAAATTTACATAACTGTTTTTTATTCTTCTGTGGGTTGAATATTCTTCTAAAATTTTATACATATACATATATATGTGTGTATAACATATATATATATATATATATTGATTTGTTGGATGTACAATTGCTGTTACATTCCATAGTCATAGGATTAGGTTAAATAAAGTACTATTAATACTTGTGTTCTTGTTGGTAAGTGTACAATACAAAGAAGTTGGTAGCAAGTTTTGTAGGTAGCCATAATAGATCTTAGTTTTCATTTTGTGATTGCTGTGAAAAGTCTTCTCTCCTCTCCTGTAACTGAAAGATCATAATTTCAAGCCTTTGTTTTTGTTTAGCCCTAGGTAAGCCGGCCTATGACCAGAGGTATTTTCAGCTACAAGTGATCTTTTTTTTTATTTTTCAGACATAGTGTATTTAGGACTACACTGAACGTGTCCTTCCTTTTTTAAAGATGTTAGGGTATGATTTGAAGGAATTTGCTTCCATCAGCTTAGCTGAAAACAGATGTGATTTCATTTTCACAGTTGAATGATTAACTTTAATTTTTTTAAATGTCTGTAAAATGTTATAAAAATCTTACAAGGCGATCCTCATGGCAAATTTGTCATGATTTGGGTGTTGGAGCTCTACCCTACATTTAACCTTAACCTGCAGCAGATCAGAGGATACCTGTGAAAAATTAACCTCATTGGTAAGGCTTAATGCATACTTTCAGCAAATTAGTTGATAAAAAGGAAATGAAAAACATGCCTTTAAAAAGCTCCTACAAATATCTAAATTTGCAGAACCATCATACCCATAACTAACATTGATAAACATGTTAGCAATGAGTAAGATGTTTTATATTAGAAAAACAAAAACAAACAGAATATATATATATATATATATATATACAGAAAACCTTGTTGCAAAAATTATTCTAATCTTGCTGTGGGTTTTAATCTTGGTTCCATAATTATTCTAATGTTGGTACCACAGTTTTAATTGCTGGAAGACTGGAATTACAAGCATTGTTTATAGTCAAACACAGTGTGATAACATTGTATAACACAGTATATATTTATTATGTGTTATATGGTGTTGTTACATATTGGTAAATTTATTGAAGATGTTTTTCTTCTCTAAGCTGCTTGATTTGCAATCTCATCCATTCAGCCTTACCAATGAGATAATTCTGTTTTACAGTTATCATAGACTTGCAAGATCCATTTTATTTATTACATCTCCTGCAACAATCTGTCTGTGATATATCCATTTGGGGTTGATAGACTTAATCTGTTGCTTGGTTTACAGCACCACCTGGCCCTTGGGGGAATACACTCTGATAAAAGCACTCAGGCAAGTTCTCAGGTCTGAGTATAATTTCCGTCCTTCTTTCCACCATTCTTGGGGGCCATGAAAAGGGTTATAGGTGCTGTTCTTCTTCCTTTGATTAAAATTTGTTATAAAATTCTACAATGTAACCCACTGTATGTGGTTATTAAAGAACACTTTAGTCACTTTTTGGACATACTCACTGTAGTAATAATTAATTATAAACTATTCGCTTGTGATCAGTTTGTACAACAAACTAAGGGTTATAAACTGTTGCTAAATATGTATTTTTTATTGTAGGTTTACTTGTCATGTTTTGATTTTTTTTCTTTCTACAAGCTATAAGGTCAGTATTAAAGCTCAGCTATGCCTTTTGTGGTATTAAATATCAAATGGATATAGGCATGGCTGTGTGGTTAAGATGTTTGCTTCACAATCATGTTGCTCCAGGTTCGATCCCACTGTGTGACACCTTAAGCAAGTGTCTTCTACCATAGACTTGTGTTGACCAGTATTTTGTGAGCAGAAATTGGTCAACAGAAACTGGACAGAACACATATGCGCACACACACAAATGCATACATGTATATATACACACACACACATATCTTCATATATATATATATGAAGATATGTGTATATATATTTATACATATATTATATACATGCATGCATGCCTGCCTCTCAATGAGAAAACTAACAAAACAATGCTTTTTGAATAAAATTGTGATATTTGTTCTGTCATAAATTTTAGACACTCCCTTGTTACTCTCATTGTCGGAAATGCAGTGAACCAGTGACTAACTCATTGGAAACCTGTAACCAACAATACTATTATCTACCAGTTGTAATATAAAATAAAATAAAATGAAATAACCAAATGCCAAATAAATTTGAACAGCATGTTAGTCTGTTGCAAGTTAACATACTAGATGTGGAATGGGGAGGATCTTTTTTTTTTTCTTTTCTTCTGCAAGTTATATTTGGAGAAAAATGGAATAAAATGTCTTGCTCAAGAATATACCCTAATGCCTACTGCAAAATATAGGTGATCTCTATCTTGCAAGCATTTGTAGTATGATCTCATAAGTACTTTATCGTTTGATTGAAACTCAATGCAATAGTAACTTTAGTCAAGCATGTAATTTTTAAAAAATAAAACATTTCAAGATTTGTTTGTTTTTTTGTTGTTTTTTACCCTACCCATGCGGTATGGAGAACAGATGTTAAATGATGATGATGATGATGTTGTTCTGTGTAGTTTATGTCAGTTGTTTATCATCATCATCATCATTTAACGTCTGTTTTTCCATGCAGGCATGGGTTTGACTGGAAATTGGCAAGCTGGGGAGCTTCACCAGACTCCAGTCTATTTTTGGCTCGGTTTCTACAGCTGGAT
>JAOPUL010000002.1:34813912-34825816 GCA_027564515.1 Octopus rubescens | reverse complement strand
CCAGACTCCAGTCTGTTTTGGCTTGGTTTCTACGGCTGGATGCCCTTCCTAACACCAACCACTCCAGAAAGTGTACCGGGTGCCTTTAACGTGTCACTGGCATGAGAGTTTTTAACGTGCCACCGGCACAAGTGTTTTTAACGTATCACCAGCACATATATATATAGTCAGTCTCTCTCTTTTACACACACATACATACTCTCAGAGACATATATATAGTTACTCTCTCTCTCTAGCAAATTCACATGTTCACACACACAACAACCTAAAGAAATTATATTAAAATTATGACAAATATTCAAAGAAAGAAAGCAAAAAAATATAAAACCGACAAACCTTCGTTAAAAAGTTTTTCTCCTTTCTTTGTATTTCTTTCTTCCTCACACAAGAGGAGATATTCGTGAAATTCTTTGAAACCAATACTTTGGAATATGCCCAAAGTATAATCCAGTTCTCTGCAAATGGATAACCAGAAAATATGATATTATATACATTATCAAGTTTACACCTTAACAATTGTTTACATATGGGATGGGATTGAAAGCTATACCAATCAGTAGACTGGACACCACTGCATAGTACCAAAGATCCCACCCTCTCTGTCCAGAATAAGGACTCGATAAGGTAACAGCTTAACATTCAAAAGGCCCACAACTTTTCAATACCTTGCGAAAAGTCCTCAGAGATTTAAAAGCAGTGGATGTATTTAAAGAAAAATTAGACAAATTTTTATTTGAGATACTAGATCAGTGGTTCTCAATCATTTTTTGGCTATAGAACTCTTTGATTCCTTGGGTGGACCCTCATAACCATTCCATGTTTAAAAAATCCTATTATATTTTTAGAATTAAATATTATTAGGAACTGTATTTTAAACATTGTTAAAATATTTTGCGTATTGTAGAAGTATAACCAATTTATTGCAGATAAATTTTAACAACAAAACTTATATGATTCCGGTTGAGAACCACTGCACTAGATGAACCTACATCATGGCAATAAATGCAAAGAAGGGCAGCTCTGTCCTACTCACTACTTCACCAGGACTGATTCTGGAGAATTAGTCTAAAATAAATAGGCATTACTGCTAATGGCAGTGCCCCAGCATGGCCACATGCTCTGACTGAAACTGGTAATAGAAAAAATAGAATAGTATGTGGGTTAGTGTATTCATGTGTGTTTATATAAATTTAAAGCCTTGTATATATTTATATGCATACACACGTGTGTATATGCACACATCATCATCATCATCATTGTTTTAAGTGTGGTGTCTATGTTGGAATGTATGTGCTTGTGTTTTGACTGAACTCACGTGATGCTATTGTAAGAAAAGAACTAAGACAGGAATTGTCAGATGCTGACAAGTAACATTAGGTAACAAGATCATCTGCACCTCATAAAGTTGTTTACAAACAAAGAATTCTGCCCCCTAGGAAATACATCCCTGAGAAATAAATACCTATCAAAGATATCTGAAACATACGTATGTATGTGTGCGTGTGTGTATGTTTATCTATCTAGACACACACACACACACACAAATAGATGGATGGATATCCACTAAGAAACATAAAGTAGAATTAAAACCTAAACTTAGTGTGAAGTCTGCCTTACATCAATGAATACAAATATATAAAGAATTTGTGGACAATACAACATCAGAACCAGTGCAGAGCCGACTTAAAAGTGGAGGATTTAAAGAATTGCTTTTATAAATACAATGTCAAGCATCTGCAGAGGGACTTAGACAAGAGGAACAGGATGTCCACTAAAAATAAAAGTTCCAACCTGAAATACTTTGGAAGTCTCTCATAAAAGTGTGTGTGTGGATACAAAATCCATATTTGTAGAAAATGGCATCCTCCTCCTCCTCCTTTGATGTCTATTTTCCATGCTGGCAAGCCGGAGGGCTGTACCAGGTTCCAGTCTGATTTGGCTTGGTTTCTACAGCTGGATGCCCTTCCTAACACCAACCACTTGATATAAATGATATGTGCGAATGGATAGTTTATGTTGGGTAAAATGTACTGCACAGCTGTGCAGTTTGTGTTAGTATGGAAAATAAGGAGTTATTGTTTTTTTTTTCATTATTATTGTTGTTGTTGTTCAAATGCTGCTGTGGTTGACTTTGCCTGTCATCTTTCTGGGTCAATAAAATAAGTACCAGTTCAGCACTGGGCCAATGTAATCAACTAGCTCCCTCCCCCAAAGTTTCAAGCCTTGTGCCTATAATAGAAATAATAATAATTATTATTATTATTAGGAGCAGTAATAGTAGTATGATCATTGAGGGCACATAGCCTGGTGGTTAGGGTGTTCCACTCATGATAGACTGGGTGGTGCGTTGTGTTCTTGAGCAAAACACTTCATCTTACATTATTCTGCAGATGCGTAGTACACTGTACACCTGTTCAAGCAATGTCAATTTGATGAAGGGAGTGAGCTAATGTACAGTACATAAATTTGATCACTATAAACAAATCATTTGTGCAGGTCGTTCGGCAAAAAGTTGAACATTTATATGCTATCTTCGACAGGACAGTCCTTCAGTAGTAGTAGTAGTAGTAGTAGTAGTAGCAGCAGCAACAGCAATTAATAACAGAGTATTCCATTGATCATTTATGTTTTTCTTTTTCCTTTCAGTTGGTGTCTGTCTCAGAAAAACAGAAGAATGGAGAAGAAGGATTCTAAGAGATGGAGCAGACAAATCCAGTAGAATTCACACAATAAATCACTCAGACTTTAGTGTAGGCCCAAATCAATCCTGGTCAGTGACATTCCAGCTATGATCATCCTATCTTTTATTCAGATATAATAAACATATCTAGAACTACTTTATCCAATGTGTTTTTTCTCGTTTTTTTAAGCTTGTAGGATATGAGTGGAGGGAAATTGGCTGCTTTTTCAAATAGAAGCTTTATGGTAGTTGTGGTTGGGTTTCTCTTATCAATTATGCTGATAACCTCCTATTGAAGCAAAAAACACAGTGTCCACAGCTGTCCTCTTATCTCCAGATTATAAGCATATCCTTTTCCACAATGGCATGTCAACTTTGGAGAATTCACAAGTCTTGAGATATTTCCCCTTCTTATATGGATTTGGTCTTAATTGCCATTTGGAAATTATGACACGTCTTCTAGAGGTGAAGATAGTTTTAATAAATTAGAAACTTGTGCTGTATGGGATTTGATATACCTGTATTTGTCTGTGGGTGGAGGCGTGTGTGTATAGGCACAGGCATGGTTGAGTGGTTAAGAAGTTTACTTCCCAACCACATGGTTTTGGGTTCAGTCCCACTGTCTGGCACCTTGGGAAAATGTCTTCTACTATAGCCCCGAGCTGATCAAAGCCTTGTGAGTGTATTTGGTGGATGGAAACTGGAAACTGAAAGAAATCTGTTGTATATAAACAACAGCTTCCTAATAATGTTGTTTGCTTGAAGTTCATGAAAGAATGTCCGAGCTTCTTGATATGTCCTGACATGCAGTGTGATTTTTTTTTTAAACGATAAGCTAATTCAATTGGTGTTTTGTTTTCAGTTTGCCACATAATAAAAAAATATGCCTGGGCTGTTTGTTGTTTGATAAGGAGATCATTACCTTACTTGGAAATCAGGAAAGTTGGCAACAGGAAGAGCAACCGGCTGAAAAAACCTGTCTCAACGTACTCTCTTCCGAACCATGCAAGCACAGAAAAGGAGACATTAAATCAATGATAATGATATCATTTGTTTTTCAATGCTAGCTTGGGATAAACAGAGATATTATTGAGGCATTGTTAAACAATACTTGATGCTCTTCCTGTCATTACCCCTTACTTATTTTTCAAGGGACCTCTTATTGCACATATCTTCAAAGGCACCACACTAGTGAATGGTTTATTGATAGGGAAAAGGATAATGTTACTACTTGTAGCTTAGAGATCTTGGAGAGAAAACACACACACATACACACACATAACAAGCTTCTTTCAATTCCTGACCTTGGTTGGCCTGGGACTGTAGTAGAAGACACTTGCCTTAGGTACCACACAATGGGACTGAACCTGAAAACATATGATTGGGAAGCGAACTTCTTAGCCACCCTGCCATACTTTACATCTTGTATAGCAGGAAATTCATTAATTATAAACTACCATTATTAAACTAATTATAATAATTACAGAAATTTGTGAACATTTCAGTGTTAATGTACTTTACAAACAGAATGTTATTGTTACAGAGATTATAAAGAGAAAGTAAAGCAGGTTTGTTACACTCACACACACACATAAAGAGTGGTTCCAGATGGTGAACTATGGGCCTATAGAGAGCAAGATGAGGTACCTAATATTTCTGAAGTAGATTTAATATGTATTAAGTAAAAAATAATGAATTTACAATCCACCTACTTAAAAGTAAATTGGATATTTATATTTCAAAGAGAGTGGAAGTGATGCTATAATTTCTCATTAGGCAGAATTGAAACAGGGACTACCAGTATTGCTTTCTACGTGATATTGCCGTTGTTTTCTTTGTTTCAACTTCATGTGGACAGGTTCATACTTGAGTCACTAAACCCAGCTGGAGCATGTCTTCATTGAACATTTATAACTCTGTTCTATAATGCTATATACATTGGCACAGTTTCTGATATCAACTATTGTTGCAGGCTGAGATTAAGGAGAATACCAAAGATTTCTTTCCGCTATGTTCAGTGCCACAACTCCTATAGTATATGCTAATAACTAAAGTGAACCCCAAAAAAAACTGCTGACAGATATCTCATCATGTCGTTTGTGATAAAACAGCTGTTACATATAGAAACATCCTCCAAAACAAAAGCTATTTTACTGATTAACAAACCTTCATTCAGTACACTACAATTACTGACCCACTGACACACTACAGCTTCACCTTGTCCCTTCAACCATGACTACAACAGTTACCATTCCTTTACTTCAATATGCAATACTTTACTACTATCCAAATACATTCAACTGACTTGTATATCCTCTCATTTCTACTGGGTCTCATCTCTCAAAGCCTCCACCACCCTTCAATTGCAAGTATCCTCCTGCTCACATTTTCTCTTCAGATAAAAGTTTTTTTTCTTTATTTGTATATACCATATTTTGGGGCATAAAAGGTCCACCCCAATTTTGGCAGGCCTAATATACAAAAAAAAAAAAAAAAATGCAGCTAACCCCAAATCCCCTAGCTGAATATCTCACACATTTTCATGTATAGGAACCATGAAAATTTAGACTGATGCCTTTTGGTAAGCTATTATGGTAGGCTAAGTTACAATATTTACTTTAACACTACCAACTATCATCACTGACCTCCACTGTCACTAGTATTGTCCATCATTAATAACACTAACCAAATCCACCCAAAGCTTATATAAGGCGCAGGGTGAATCTTTGGGATAATGTTTGGGGAAAAAAATTGTGCTTTATATGCCAGAAAATACAGTAATTTAGTCTAAAAGTGAGGGGCCATAGCTCTGATTTTTGCAAGTCCTCCCAGTTTAATGCCTTTCCAGTGTCTACTGGAAAAAAAAACTGAGCAAAGAGGAAATTTCAGAATGTTGCAGTAGTGAGAAAGAAGGATTTGGTGAAGTATTTTGTGTGAGATACAGTAAGAATGAAGGGAAGAGGAGAAACGTGTGTGTCGGCTGAGCCAGAATAGAAATAGAGGAGCAGGCAGCCATTAAGAGTTGAGGCTGCTGTAATAATCAAACATTGATCCTGATTTTTAAAAAAAACTGTTAGATATTCCATTAGGTTCCCTTACTGATATTTGTGATGGAACAAAGAAACATTTTTGTCTTTGATCCAGCATTTTGTTAAGTGATTCTTTAACCAGTCAGTTAAGTAATCAACTTTTGAGTGGCATTCTAGGATATTTAAGTGCAGACATACAAACTGAACATCAGCTATATTGACTCTATAGAGCAGGAGATCCTGCAAAAATTAATTATAGTCACTGCCTCTGTTGTGCCATGTAAAAAGCACTTGTGACGCTGCCACATAAAAGCATTAGTACCGAGAGTCTGGTGCCTGTGGCACATTAAAAGCACCCAGCACTGTAAAGTGGTTGGCATTTGGGAAGGGGATCCAGCCGTAGAAACCAAGCCAAACCAGACTGGAACCTAGTGCAGCCCCCCCCCCCCAGCTTGCCAACTCTGGTCAAACCATCCAACACATGCCAGTATGGAAAATGGACGTTAAAAGATGATGATGATTGATATATATATATATATATATATATATATATATTTCGACAAGTAGGAAAGCACTCGATCAGTAAAGAGAGTAATGATAATCGTAAAGAACCACGGGTCAATTTTTCAGCTGCCCAGGGGTTTCTTGGTTGAATATTGGTTTGGTTCACCATTTGTCAAGTTGGAGGCGAAACGGACGTTTTGTTTTGTTTATAGATTTTCAAACGTCGATCAACATTTGAAAATCTATAAACAAAACAAAGTGTCTGTTTTGTTTTCAACTTGATGAATGGTGAATTGGATTGGTGTTCAACCAGGGAGCCCTTGGGTGGTGGAGGGATTGACTTGTGGTTCTTTACGATTTTATATATATATATATATATATATATATATATATATATATATACTCACTGTTCACCATGTATATGATTTGGTTGGCAGATGTCAGCATAGATCAGCGAATAGAGCGTTTGCTGAATTTATAAACAAGACTGTTGGCTTGTGTTAGATTCATTGTTCCAGGAGTGCTCTCGGCTGATATGACACAACGATGTTGAAACACTGGCTGTCGCAGAATCCTTTGTACCAATGAATCGAGTGTTATGAACACATAGTCATTGTAAAGCAGAAACTGTTCTCCTGTGATGAACACAACAATTAGCACATTCGTGTTTGAATCTGCTGGAATGCATTAAGAATAAATATGTATGTCATCATATATATGTGTTTTTGAAGTACACATACATACACATATGCAAACTTACGTAGATGTGTTCGTTCATGTTTCATGCAATTGAAATAATCTAAATCATCAGGCAGTGTCATGTGATTTTTAGAGCGTGGCTGTGTGGTAAGAGGCTTGCTTCCCGGCCCCGTGGTTCCGGGTTCAGTCCCACTGCGTGGTACCTTGGGCGGGTGTCTTCTGCTATAGCTTCGGGCTAGCAGGGGCCTTGTGGGTGGATTTGGTGGACGGAGGCTGGGGGGAGCCCGTCGTGTATGTATGTGTGTGTGTGTGTGTATATGTGTGTATGTGTGTGCCGGTGGTCCACTCGCTGGGGTGGTTGGCATTGGGAGGGGCATCCGGCTGTAGAGGCCGGGCCAGGAATGGACTGGAGTCTGGTGCAGCTCCTCAGCTTGCCAGTTTCCAGTCAAACCGTCTAACCCATGCCTGCATGGAAGACAGACATTAAATGATGATGATGATATTAGGGAGGAAGAAAGACAACATCATCAGTTTTACATCAGTTTACCATGTTTACACAGGTTGGGCCAGTTTTCTCCAACACAGCATCTCACTATTTATTGTGTTTCTTTGTGATCTCTTTGTGGGTGTCACCACATCTGCCCATGTCCTCCTTGTCAGTTTTTCTCTTTCACAAGCTCCCACTACTTAAGATACCTGGCACTTCTTTATCCAACTTTCATTATCTATATGTATTACATCTCACTACTAGTGCAGTCTCCTCTCATGTACACTATCTGATTCCTCTTTTACCCAGCATTTCTCTCTGTTCACTTCTACACATACTTTTCTAATGTAGAATTTATATAGCGATATTGAGAATGTTTCATTAAGTACTTTATATACTCAGCATATTTAATTAAATATTCTATATATACTTAGCAATTCATTAAGTATTATTTATACTCAATGCTTCATTAAATAATGTATACCCCTGAATTATTGCATTGAAATGTATATAGGCACATGTGTGGTTGCATGGAGGTATAGGCATAGCTGTGTTATTAAGGAGCTAGCTTCCCAACCATGTGGTCTTGGGTTCAGTCCCACTGTTGAAGGCCCATTGCATGTGTGTGTGTGTGTGTGTGTGTGTGATGTTTGTCCCCCATCACTGCTTGACAACTGGTATTGGCTTGTTTACATCCCTGTAACTTAGAGGTTTGGCAAGAGAGACCAATAGACTAAGTACCAAACTTAAAAATAAGTACTGGGGTTAATTTGTTCAAGTAAACCCTTCAAGGCAGTGCCCCAGCATGGCTGCAATCCAATGACTGAAACAAGTAAAAGATACTCAAGTGTTCTTAAAATACTTTATATACCCTAAATATTTCATTACATATTGTGTACATGTTCAAAATATTTTATGAAATACTTCATTCATGTATTCTCAGAACCTTATTAACCCTTTAGCATTTAAACAGGCCTTTATCTGGCCCAAATATTCTACCTGTTTTATGTTCAAACTGGCCAGATCTGGCCTCTTACACTTATCCTACAATGTTATTCTAAAAATAAACAATAACAACATCGAGATCTTGAAGCTTCAAGATAATGCACGATTAATACATTTGACAGAATAATCTGAATGCTCAAGCGTTAAATACTATGTGTGCACACACACACACACACACACACACACACACACACACACACACACACATACAGAATGTTTAAGAAAACTTCATATATGCCCAGAATATTTTATTAAGTACTTCTATGTTTATGCAGAATGTTTCATTATAAAAAGATGAAGATGGAGAAAGTGATTGGTCTTGTTGACATTCGTGACACTATTTGTGTACTTTAGACAACAATGTCACTGGCCCTTGTTCGTCGTTATCACATGTTCATCCTAATATTCGTGGAAAGCAGGGCAGAGAAGGAAAAAAAGAATTGATGAGACAATATTTCTCATGAACTTATTAATTATTTGAGAAAAAGGGGTCCTATAAAATAGGGGCAGTAGTTCAGGCTATTTAGAGATCCCAGGTACTGAAGTGACAAAGGTAATCCTGCCAGGAGGGCATAACTAAATGTACCACTTATATCATTTCAATCTCATCTCCCTAACCCCTTTGCAGATGCTGCCCCACTTCACCCCTCACTTCTGTCTGCTGACTGTTTTTTTTTTTTTTTAATTGACCTACTAAATATTTCACCCTGATTGATATAGTAAATCACTAAGAAACCCCATATTTCTTCCTCACGTTCCCCTTTTTTCTCCTGTTCTCAAAGCCAGTGAAGTAGGAGAGAAATAGCTCCGAGGAATGTTTTAAAGATTATTTAGGAAATAAGGTGAGAATTTTCATTCAGGGCTTTGGCTTGTTCTGCTCCCACCATCTTAATTTTAATCCTTAATCTAAAACAGACAAAATATTTATCAGTATGATAGTAAGATCCTGAGTTCAAATCACATACAATGACTGCAGTGATTGTGCGTATCTAACTGAGTTAAGTTATTCTGTGAACTTCTATCTCACATCTAGGGTTAAAAAGTATATCATCCAGTTGTGTGAGGCTTTGCTTCAAATTGCCACATGTAAATAAAAATAAATTTTTAAATCACTATTTTACTGTACCAGTAATGGCTGATTTTTGCCTTAGCCTGCAGTTGCCCAGTGAATACTTGCTACTGACGAAACCCAAAGAGGCACAAATGTGCATTTAGCAATGCCACCACTGCTGGTGATATATTTCTGTGTTTTTTGACACATTCTGTTATCTCAGAATGAATACTGCAGTTGATAAAGCTTTCAATGATGTATCTGCTTTAAGTATGATACATAAATTGCTATTTTTAAAATAAAAAGTTTCTAAAATCACTCTACCTAAGCTGACAGAGAAAAATATATGCAAAACATTACAAATAGCTAAAAGAAATTTCACAAGTTAGTCAGGTACATTATCCCGATGTGTTTTAAGTAATTAACAGACTTAATGACAAGGTCATCTGGTCTTAAAACACTACCTCAAAATGTCTCATCCAACTCATAGGATGTATAGAACATTTTGAGGCAAGGACATAAAAATGATTATTAGATTAATCAAGAGAGATGTAGTGTGCAAGAGAGAAGATTGTGCTGGTATGGTCATGTGATGCATATGGATGACAACAGCTGCATAAGGAAGTGCCAATCTTCAACTGGAGGAAACCTGTGGAAGGGGTAGTCCCAGAAAGATGTGGGACAAAGTGGTAAGAAATGATCTTCAGAAGTTGAGCCTCACAGAGGAAATGACAAGGGACCAAGACATCTGGCGATTTGCTGTGCTTGAGAAGACTTGTCAAGCTAAGTAAAATCACGGTCATCCACACATACAGACATGTCCTTTATGGCCATAGCCCCACCCCTCCACTTCCTTGTTCTACTGGGGTAGCCAAGTATCTCCTCTGGCAAACCCACAGGTGCTGGTGCCACGTAAAAAGCACCTGTGCCAGTTCCACATAAAAAGCACCCAGCACACTGTAAAGTGGTTGGCATTAGGAAGGGCATACAGCCGTAGAAACCTTTCCAAAACAGACGACTGGAGCCTAGTGCAGCCCTCCGGCTTGCCAGCTAATGTCAAACTATCCAATCTATGCCAGCATGGAAAATGGGTGTTAAATGATGATAATAAGGAGGAGAAGTAATTCATGTAATCTTTGCAGATCACACATTCAGAGAAGTAAGTTTAAACGTCTGTAGGACGTCTACAGATAAGATTTAATTAGGATGGGAAATTCCAATGAAAGGAAGGATGGACAAAGTATTTAATGTGAGATGTGAGATACAGAAGGGGTAAGTGGAAGAGAGAACGCGTATATTGAGTAAGCATGGGTGAATGAAGAAGGATATTTGACTAGCTGGTTCAGAGGAGCAGAGGTCATTGTAATAGTAATAGACCAAACAGCAAGAGGAAAAGCACATTTGTGAGCTAGAGGTTATCATTGTGGATTTTTTACCAATCAGTCAAATGAGAATACTGTGTGAGGTAACTTAACTGTGAGTGAGGCACAGATATTTAAAAAATGAAATATTTAATAAATCTTTATAATAAAAATTGAAAAGCAGTTGTTTTGAAGACATATTAAGACCCTATCCTTTTAAATTATATAAATAATAAGAGTATGAAAGAATGAATATAAATTCCTTGTCTTGTGAACCTGAGGCAGGTAGATAATTCTGGCCCAATCTCACTCACTCACTTACCTCCTCTTTCAATCTGTCATCAGTTTCTCTAAATCAGTGTTTCCCAGAATGACTCCCATGGAACCCTAGCATTTCACAAAACAATTCTGCAGTTTCATGAGATAAGGTGTCTTTTAACAAATGTTGATAAAAATTATTAAATTAATGATTTCATAAAATAAATTATTTAAAAAAAAAAAAAAGGTGTTCACATTTTTTTCTTATGAATATATTCTCCCTTCTAAAACAATTTTTGTATCATTTAATGTCTTATTTAAAATTAATGTAGCAGGGGTTGTCTGTAAAATATAGATTTGGGTCTTGCTATAAACTAAGTTTGGGAACCACTGCTCCAAGCTTATAAAATAGATTTAGTTTGGGTGCCACTAGGCTGCGCGAATTTTAACATTTTAAGGCAGGGACCTTCATTGGAGAAGAAATACTCTGAAGAAGAAGGAGAACCTTCACCATGACCACCAGGATCATCATCATTTTAACATCCAGCTTCCATGTTAGTGTGGGTTGGACAAAAAAGGTTATCTGTTAGAAGTGGGATGATACTTACTTTAAGTGTTAGAATACATTTCATGTTACCTGACACACCGAATTACACAGTATGGTGATCTTTATCAGTTGATAATAAAGACCACCATTAATTTCCATGAATTCTAGTTGGTTCCTCCCTGCCATCTCTCTCTCTCTCTCTCTCTCTCTCTCTCTGGGGGTGTAAAAGCCTCAAAAGCCTGCTCGGACGTTTCCAATTGTCCGACAGGTACCGACTGGACTT
>JAOPUL010000002.1:34788145-34798271 GCA_027564515.1 Octopus rubescens | reverse complement strand
GCCACGCAGTGGGATTGAACCCAGAACCATGTGGTTGGGAAGCAAGCTTCTTACCACACAGCCATGCCGCGCCTATATAAATGAATAAAACTGAACTTTCTAAATAAAGCCTCACTGATATTATTGGTACTTACTTATATAATTTGCCAATAATTTTGATGCTTATGCAACAAGTTTGATTTCAAGAAATTTACCCAGGTGTACCATTAAAAGAAAATGTAGTTGATAAAGAATTACTACTTACCATTTCTTGGCATAAACTTCAGTTTGTACAAGAGTTCAACAACAGGAATCAGAAAAGCTAATGTCTTGCCACTTCCAGTTTTAGCAGCTCCCATCAAATCTCTAGTCAGATAAATTGAAGGAAATTAATCAGAAATGTTTCAATCACACTTTTTTTTAAAAAACATTTAGCTATCAACAAATCAAGTTAATATTTCTACTTATTTGTTGATAATTTATGAATGTCATGAACACTTTATACAGTGAATTAGCAAGGCTTTTAGCCATTAAATAAATTCTTCATGGTATTTATTCTGAATACCTATGCTCTGAATTGAAAATCCCACCAAGTCAACGTTGCCTTTCACGGTAAAAAAAAAGTACCACTCCAGTGCTGGAGTGTAAAAATTTTAGGTGGGACACCTTGTGGTATTTGTTCCAGGTCTTCACATTCTGAGTTCAAGTCCTGCCATAGCCTATATATGTGGTAGACTTAATCCATTACTTGGTTTAAAAGCCCAACCTGATACCTTGATTGCTTTTAGCAGAGTCCACTCTGTTGCAAGCATTTGGGCCAGAACTCTGGTTTGTGGATGCTTTCCTCCATCCCACCCGTCAATGTCAGAGGCCCTGTACAGGGTAACGGGTACTGCTTGCTCTCCAGACTAAAGCTTTTTAAAATACCCTAAAAAACAATCTACTCCCATTTGTTTTTTATTCAGATATTTTCCACCACTATCCAATCCTTAAGCAACAGAAATAAAAATACTTATTATCCCTCTATTATCTTCGTAAGCAAATATTTTAGAGAACTCAAAAATATATGAAAACCATACACAATTCCGAGATTTTATAAACAAGTAGGATGAAATAAACTGACTACAGTTCGAATATCCTAGTTTGTTAGTTTCTAAATAGTTGTTTACGTGAAATTGAGTTGGAGGGTAAATAGGTGTATTGGGATAACATTACTTAACAGGGTGCATAGCTCAGAGATCAGAGAGTCTCTCCTGGCCAAGCTGATACTTCTGCACACTGAGAGGCACAGCTATGGCATTACAGATGTATGATTAAGATGTAGCAGGAAAGAATCCATAGTCTCAGTTGGTCACACATAGGTATGCAGCTGGAAAGTCTAATAATGGTTGCTTCTAATAGAACCCCATTGAGGAGGTGCTTGAGGACTTTACCCTCACAACCGTCCCAGAAATAGATGGATAGGTAGGTAACATCACTACGTGTGAATGCCATTTACTCATTGATTAGCTAATAACTCATTTTCTATGCTAATGTTTAAACAAAATTTCAATAATTTGACATTTTGTTGAATTTACCTGTATTTATCTGTAATTTAATTCACTTTGAGACAAAAATTATGAAACAGATTTGGTTAAGAACCTTTTGTTAAATTGTGTTCCAAAAATCACATTAATATGTTGATAAATAAAAAAGTTTAGTTGTTTTATTAAATCAGTCTAAATTCACGATTATTTTAGAATTTAATTGAAACATATTTTGGATAGAAATATAGTAACGAAAGAGTTATGAATAAAATATTATATAGCCAATAAATTTCAAAAGAGAATCTCAGATTCTCCACGGCAGAAGTGTTATTGCCGCTCTACCTGCTGAAGAGGATTGGCCTGCAAGAGCCGTGTGCCAGTACCAGGTGCAGCTCTTCTGCTTGCAGGCTCTGGTCAAACCATCCAACCCATGTCAGCATGGGAAACAGACGTTAAAGGATGATAATGATCCACTGATAAAAACAAGGTATATACTATATACACACTTAAATTAAACAATACTGATACTGTTTAATTACATCTTCATTTTAAAAGACAACTAACAGGTGTAAAATGTATTACTCACCTTCCTTCAAGTAAGTAAGGAATACTTTTAGCTTGAATTTCTGTCATGTGTGTGAAACCCATTTTTTTAATAGCATCCATAGTGGGTGAAGAAACATATTTGGATAATGCATCAAAAGAGTTATCAGAAAGGATTTCTGACGCCATCTGACTGCCTGGTACTATAGGAAATATAAAGTGTGATAAAATTATTTTCATTCAAATTTTTAAAATAATCTGATGAATTATCAGTTTTAGGGAAGAAGTCCTACTTTAAAGAATTCATTGTATTGCCCTTTTTTTTTAAATTCATTTGCTAGTCTGAAAATGAAGTGTTGCACATTCCAAGATGAGTACATAGTAAACTTTGATAAAGGCACTCATACACATGTAAAACCCAAAAAGTGTGTGTGTGTGTGTATGCATATATATAGACATACACACATATATAGGGTGCGTCAGCTTTTTGAGGACACCTTTTTCATACTTTACTTTTCAGATAAATAATGTCAGACATCAGGTTGACTCAGCAAAAAGGCACACTGTAATCGTTGCCTTAAAAGCACAGCATAGTGATACAGAAATAGCTTGCTTCCTGAAAGTTGCCCAATCTTTCGTTGTCAAAGTTCAAAAGGAACTGGACACAATGCATGCACAGGGTCCTAATACCATCAGAACACATAACTTTGTACAAAAAGTCCAAGAAATAATCGATGAAAATCAATCAGAGCCTTTGCAAAGGACCTCAAGGTTCAGAATGCACCATCACAAGAGTTGTGCATGAGGACATTCAGTACAAGTCGTATGTGATGTGACGAGAGAATTGTTTGATCCTTACAAAGCACTTGCTGAACAAGTTAAAACAAAGAAAATGGAATGCTTTGGTTTTTCTCCAATGAGAAAAACTTCAATCAGGACCAAAAGGTAAGCAAAAAGGATGACAGATGGTTATACAGAGACCCAAATGAGATTCCAACAATCATGATAACTAAGTTCCCAGCAACTGTGATGGTTCTGGGAGTTGTCAGCAATGAAGGAGATGTCATGCCGCCTCACTTTTTTCACAAGGCTTAAGAATCAATGCCCCGCTGTCCACACAGAGAAAGTTGTGAGGCCCTGGATAGACAGGGTACACAATGGAAGACCATACATCTTCCAAGACTCTGTGCCGTCTTATAAGCCTAGGACAAACCAAGCATGGATGCATGCTAATCTCCATGATCATGCTCTCCCAGACACATGGCTTCCTAGCTCACCGACTACAATCCACTGGACTATCATGTATGGGGTGTAGTCGAGAGAGTGGTCAATCAACACCCCCATTACACCATACAATCTCTCAAGTTTGCCATAACCAGCATATCAATACTGTCAACCCCGTATTAAAGCAGCCATTGATGCTAATGGTGGATTATTTGAATAGGTTTGATAAAAGGTTTCTCAAAATTAGTTGTACTAATTTATTTTCAAATACAGATTTTCTTTGGTGAGCTATGCATCTTTTACTAAATTCATACAATTGATCTTAAAGAACTGATGCACATTGTGTGTGTGTGTGTGTGTGTATTTCTAACACTATATGTCTATACAATATGCATTCCCAAGATGAATACCGTAGTTTCCAGGCTTCCTACAGTATACTTGTATTAAGTATGATATACAAAATGCTATTTTGAACTTATACTGCTTCCGTCACTAATGATGAATATATATATATATATAAAGACGTACAGTTGAAGGCTATTAATATTTTACCAAATAACAAATTATTCACAAAGAAAAGTAGAATCAACTTTCTACAAGTAATACTGACATACATTGGCAGATTTTTTCAATATTTAGGAATACATTTTACATAATATCTACATGAAACAATTTCAATTAATCTTTGATACCTGATATTTAAATGCAAGGGAACTCTTTGCCAACGTACACTATGTATAAATGAGGACATTGCTGAATTAGTTATAGCAGCAAACCACAGATATTTAGGATCTTCAAAGAAACAAAGACCTTTTCAAACCAGCATTACAAATCACATTGACAGTTGTTTAGATACAAGTCAATTCTGATCAAAGACATTATAGCCATAACCATTACATTGGGTGGAGCAGGTACCTAGGACTTCTTTATCTAATTGCCCTTTCCACTGTTTTTAAGATACTAGGATATGATTTGGTTGCTATTTCTGGCAAATTGTGCAACCATGTACAGACTCATCAAACAAGGAGCTTTTCCCTATCTTCATCATTTTAACGTCCACTTTTCCATGCATGCATGAGTCTGACAGACTTTATTGAGGTAGATTTTCTATGCCGGATGCCAACCCTTACCTGTTTCCAAGCAAAAGTAATATTTCCTCATGTTCAGATACATTTTGGCAGAATATTAGAAAGGACAAATTACAACAATTACTGAATGTCAAGACAAAGAGACAGACACACATACATATATATCATCATCATCATCCATCTTCCATGCTGGCATGGGTTGGACAGATTGATCGGAGCTGGCAAGTCAGTGAGGGGGGGGGCTACACCATGTTCCAGTCTGATTTGGCTCAGTTTCTACAGCTGGATGCCCTTCCTAATGCCAACCACATTAGTGTGTGCTGGAAGCTTTTAACATGCCGCCAGCACCAGGCTCTCGACGCTAGTGCTTTTACGTGGAACCACACAGGTGATTGGTTGTCAAGATGAACATATAGAGCAGGGGCGGATGAGGCCTATAGATTGGAAGCAGACAGACATAAAGGACCAGGAACATATAGACCGGGTGTGGGAGGGGATAGACAGACATAAGGACTGGGAACTCTTAATCAGACGGACGATAAATATAGACCAGGGACATGCGTACATAAGGACTGGGAACTGTTATATATATAAATATAAGTAGAAATGAAAAAGCAAATCACTTGGCAATATTTGACAGAGACTATATATATATATATATACCTATCTAAATTACCGTATTTGACAGCATATAGGACGCACTTAGTTCCCAAAATTTTGGCTCAAAAAATCGCCCTGCGTCTAATATGCGGAGTTGAGACCTTCCACAGGCTAATCTTCTTCTTAACGCTCACTATCCTAGCATACGATCAGTACAGTATTCCAACTACAAAATAAGAAATGGGAAATTTGCATAGGCCAGACGCAGTCGAATTTTCAGCATCTTGTTAAAGGATGGAAGGTCTATCTCTTAAAAGTGCGAACGCTTGTCCCTTCAGAAACAAGGTTTCGTCACATCGTTTTATCTTTACTGTGAAACTTGATATAGCGACCAACTTGTGTCAACAACTCAAAAAGTGCACGGTTGATGATCACGGTAGCCAATCACGTTAAAAGGGAATGGAGGCAAGGTCATACACAATGGAAGTTGTGTGACACTTTGTTGCCAACGCGTCAATTGATAGCATAGTAAATTCTTCTTCTGCCACCCAAATGCTAATTGCACGCTGCTCAACCAATCAGTGAGCGAAGATAGAGATAGAGGTAAATTACAAGCAAACAATGCTACCGTGTGTACCGTCTATCTATTTAAAGTCTTTGCGCTGAGCGCACGTAGGCTATTTAGCCAATTTGTGAACCAACTTCTGATATTTTTTTCCTGGGTGAACTGTAGAGTAAGATAAATCAATCTAATATTAAAATAACAACAGTGAGTGTTTTTACATTGGGGTTTTTCTGTCTCTTAATAGTGTACATTTCCATTTTTGGTTTACTCAAATTCATTTTTTGTTTGTTTATTTTTCAGTGCTTTAAAAACGTTATGGTAGCAGGAGGAAAAAGATCGAGCTACACAATCTCTTACAAATTACAAGTGGTAGATTACAAATGGTAGATTATGCCAAGGAGCATGGCAATAGAGCAGCAGCAAGGGCTTTTGGGCCGCCACCTATGGAAAAAATGATATGTGTCTGGCGACAGCAAGAAATCCAACTGAAGAGCACAAGGAAAGGTAAACATAACCTTCATTGCTCAGCCCGACATCGGCCAGAACTTGAGGTTGACATAAAATTCAGGGAGAAGTGTTTCAACCAAAATGATAATTCATGAGGCCAGGAAAGTAGCAAAACAACGAGGGATACAGAACTTTGCAGGAACATAAGGTTGGTGTTATAGGTTTATGAAACAGCAGGGTTTATCATTGCGTACAAAAACATCCCTTGCACAGAAAATGCCTGCTGATTATGAAGAAAAAATATTGGAACAAGTGAATGACTGAGACACATCATGACCTCACACTCACAGGAAGAATGCAATGGCCCACCAATGCGCAAGTGTGTGAGTGAGTGAAAAAATCTTGGGATGACGTTAGGCCTAAAATCATTGTGAAGTCTTTTCAGAAGTGTGGCATTAGCAATGCTCTTGATGGCACAGAAGATGATGTGTTATTTGAAGTCAGTGATTCCAGAAGTAGTGACAAAGATGAAGACTTTTCTGGTTATGAAGATGATTAAAGTGTATCCCCCATTTTCTTACTGTGTTTTAGTTTAAGTTCAAATGTTTCCTGCTTGTGTAATGTGTTGTTAGATTACTTTCACCAATATTTGCTTAAATACACTTCAAACGTTTTTCCTGAATCTGACCTGCTGAAATGGGGGTGCGTCTTATATGCCATCAAATACGGTAATATCTTGAAATTATCTCCCCTTCTTCTTAGGGAGTTTCTAACAACAGCCACCAGGCTTTTGATTCATTCCTAAGGGGGAAATTTGAATTAAGAAATTTTTGGGTATGGCATTCATTACATCACTCTTTTACTTCTGTATCTAATTTGGCCGATAATTAAAGTTTCTAGCTTTGGCACATCTCAGATTATAATGTTTGTAGGACTTCTGTAAAAATCTAGAGTTGAGGGAGTATGACCATATGTATGTGTGTATGTGTTTTTTTTTGTTTTTCTTTTTTGTTTTCTAATGCATTAATTTACAGCTGTTTCATATTCTAAATTCAAATTATTAAGTTATGTAATTACAGGAATTCCATGCTAATTAACAATATTTATTGAAATTTAATTTTTTTTATATTGCTATAAGATTGGGTGCACATTGTTCAAACCAAAGAAATTGTATGTGAGTTATGGAACAACAGGGTGTCAAAGACATAAGTGCAGGCATGGCTGTGTGGTTAAGAAGTCTGCTTCTCAAGAACATGGTTTTGGGTTCCAGTCCTACTGCAAGGCAAGTTGGGTAAGTGTCTTCTACTAGAGCCCTGGGCCAACCAAAGCCTTGTGAGTGAATTTGGTAGACGAAAACTGAAAGAAACCAGTATTGTGCTTATGAGTGTGTGTGTTTATGAGTGTGTGTGTGTGTGTGTGTGTGTGTGTGTGTGTGTGTGTGTATGTGTGTGTGTGTGTGTTTATATTTCCTTGTCGTGTCCTCATGCAATACTTGTAAAGAAATGTCATCATCATACAAGTGGTGTTCTTCATTTCTAACTTTCCATGAAAACATGTCTAGCCATAGAAAATCTTCATCACTGAATTCCAAAAGATGCATGCAAGCATAGAAAAATGAACAATGACAATGATGGTGGTGGTGTGGTGTGGTGTGGTGTGGTGTGGTGTGGTGTGGTGTGTGTGAGAGTGTGTGTGATTGAGTAAACCTATGCTGAAAGACACTCAAGCCATAATTATCCAATCCTGTTTTCAGGCATAGTGTATCAAAGATTATAGTATCCAATGTCCCCCCCTTTTTTAAGGCAGTAAAGTGTAATTTAACCCTTTAGCATTTAAACTGGCCATATCTGGCCAAAATATTCTATTTGTTTTATGTTTAAAACGGCCAGATCTGGCCTGTCACACCTACCCTACAATATCATACTAAAAGTAAACAATCCCATGATTAAATCTCAAAGCTACAAGATGAAAGCATGATTAATTCAAAACAATGTGAATAAATAAGCATCACGTTTGACAAACTAATCTGAATGCTAAAGGGTTAAAGGAGAGTTGCTATTCTATTGATATTTCTACCAAGCTAGTGTCTCTCACTTTAATATATCAGATATTGTTAAGGCAGCAAGCTGGCAGAACCATTAGCACACAGGGCAAAATGCATAGTGGAATTTCACCCATCTTTAAGTTCTGAGTTCAAATTCCACCAGGGCCAACTTTACCTTTCATCCTTCCAGGGTCAATAAAATAAGTACCAGTTGAGTACTGGGGTCGATGTAATCGATTTAGCCCATCCCCCAAACTTGCTGGCTTTGTGCCAAAATTCGAAACCAATATATCAGTTAATGTTGTTGTTAATTAGCCCAAGGACAGCTTTTAGTTGGGCTAAATATCAAAGGCATTCCAGCCATGATAATGTTGTTTTTCTGTTGGACATTGTATGTCTTGAAATAAATTATCCAATAATATTTCCATTCCTTTTCAAGAGGGCAGGCTGTGATTTATAGGAGATTTGGTTGCTATGTCTAGTAGGTCGAGCAACCATATAGAGGCTGTTTCATTATTATTAGCTTGGTCTAGAGGAAGGAACAGTACTTGAAGCCTTCATAAGCCCACCAAAATCTATGAGAACAACGTGGTTAATGTTCCACTTGAACTGTTGAAAGTCAATAACTGCAGGAAAGGCACATGCAGGGAGGGAATTCCAGCAGGACGATATTCTGAACATAGGATAGTACCAAGCCTGAGGTTTTAGACCAGTGGTTCTCAACCAGGGTCCATGAAAGATTTTGGGGGGTTAATGCTAGCAAAATAGTAAATTGGAGATCCACAGTAGTATTTTAAGGGTCCATGAAAAATTTTGATTTAGATGTATTTATTGCAAGAAACAGCTAGGTTTCTTTCTCTGGTGTTTTACATAGTTCAACCTGCACAAGTTAATGTATGGAAAACAAAAAAGGAATTTTGAAAGAAGTCTATAAAACTAGTTTTTAGATGTTAAATAGTTATGGGGGTCCACCAGAATAAAATAGTAATAAAAGGGATCATGGATAAGCAATGGTTGAGAATCACTGGTTTAGACCATTCATGGGCGAACTGCAGTTTGCAGATTGCATGCTGCCCCAGGACTTTCTGAATGGCACACCTAATGAGAAATAACCTTGAATATTTTTAATAGTGCAGCCCACTTCTCAAAAAAATGTTGCTCATGTCTGGTTTAGACATAACATGGGTAATTAGAGAGGAAGAGATCAGTGAACCGAGAGTCCTGAGTAGAGGTGGCATGAGACTAGCTAGTTTCAAGGAGCAGAACAAGTATTGTTATAGTAATAGAACAAGCAGAAAGAGGAGACAGGTACATATGTGGTCCATGGCTGAAGTATGTCTAGGAGGGACATTATGCCAATCAAGTCAAGTGGCCTGTCTCTTGATGCAGTTTATAGGAGAGGTAAGTACATGAGATATGAACAAAGAAAGCATGATGTGAGTTTGTTGGAAGACTGTAGAGAAAGAGGTATGGTTGTGTGGTTAAGGAGCTCATTTTGCAACCATGTGGGTTTCGGTTCAGTTCCACTGCACGGAACCTTGGGCGAGTGCCTTGTACTATAGCCCTAGATCAACCAAATGCCTTGTGAGTGAATTTGTTACATTGAAACACTGCGTGGAAGCCTGCTGTATACACACACACACACACACACACATGTATGTGTATGTCTTGTGCCTGTATTTCCTGCCCTCCACTCCATCCGAGACAACCGGTGTTGGTTTATGTTCCATTAACTTAGAGGGTTGGAAAAAAACCCCAATAAACTAAGTACCAGACTTAAAAGATAAGTACTGGAGTTTATCTGACTAAAACTCTCCAAGGCAGTGACCCAGCATGGCCGCAGGCCTCTGACTCAAACAAGTGAAAGATAAAATAAAAGTTTGAAATGGTAATTAGATCAAAATTGTTAGAATGATACATCATTAAGATACAAGAGAATTTACTGTATTACAGACATATACAACCCATACTGACAGATGTTATAATGATAATATCAACAATTTCAGTGTTTAACATCTATTACAAAAATAAAAAATGTTTGTTCTTTGTTTTCAAAGCATATATATATATATATATATATATATATGTATGTATATATATATGTGTGTGT
>JAOPUL010000002.1:34649373-34659931 GCA_027564515.1 Octopus rubescens | reverse complement strand
AAGATGCCACGTAGTGGGATTGAACCCAGAACCATGTGGTTGGGAAGCAAGCTTCTTACCACACAGCCACGCCGCGCCTATTGCAATATATATATAAATACACAACAGACTTCTTTCAGTTTCTGTCTACCAAATCCACTTGTCCAAGGTGCCACACAGTAAGACCAAACCCAGAACCAGGTGGTTGGGAAGCAAGCTTCTTACTACAATGCCACACCTGTGCCTGTATTGTACATACATATTATGAAAAAGTAAATCAGAATGGAATTCAGTGTAATTTTTTTTATTTTTAATGTAAATATATGATGTGATTTTTAAAGAGAAGAAAATCTGTGATGTGATCTTGAACTACCAAACTGTGTGATATATAAGCATGTGCGAATGCATGCACGGATGCAAATTTGAACAACAAGACAGTGGTGCCTTTGGCAGATGTAATGTAATCTTGAAGAACAAACCAGAGTAAGATTATCATGTCACGCAATTTTTGGGAGTAAAGAGATTGCAATGTGACCTGCAAGAGCAAAACATTAAAACAAAATGAAATGATATGATCCTGAGGAACAACACATTGTGATGTGATGTAGTCTTGAGAAACAAGACATTGTGCATGATGTGACCTCCAAGGTCAAAACAGTGCAAGCATGCTGAGAAAATATTGAGGTCATAAAGTCACTCCTTGGTCTGTGTGAGAAATAAGGCAATATTTGTTCTGTATAATTACATGAATCTTAGTGTGTATTAAGAACGGTGATAAGATTTATGGCCGACCTGTTCAACTCATGCCAGCTTGCAAAAACAAGACACCCTAACACTGATGATGACAGACTAAATACTTTGGTTAACTTATTAATACTAAGGAAAAAAAAATATTCCAGCCTGTTAACACCCCCAAAGGGATTTTATCAGTATTTAGCTGTAATATATATCATATATGTGGTGGGTAGAATTGATATGGAAAAAAAAAATTTTTCAATTTTTTCTTTAGGTTTTCTTTTTTTTTTTGTGTTGCTTTAACAACTTTCCTACTGTGCAGGAAATATTTTACCTCAATTACATTTCACAAAAGTTTACAATACAGGGCAACCACAGCCCCCTTTTACATAGTGTATATATTTATATGTATCAGCAATCATAGATCTCCACCTTCCTCATGTCCCACACAGAACTTAGCCTATTATTGGGCTAAGTGTTTCTGTAGCCAGCTACTATGAGCCTCAAGTATCTTCTCTTAGTATTTGCTTCCTTTCAGCTTCCCAAGGTTTTGTCTTATCTGGTACCCAATGAACTCAGTCTGTTGTCCCCTTATACTATTTATATATTTTATGTATATATGTATGTACAGAGTGGGTCAAAAGTAGAGCCCAATTCCTGTTTTAGGGTTGATAGGTATGACTTCCCAATTGGGAGATACTTTTACAGTTGCAAAACAACAAAGAAGAGTGTGATGAACCATTTCATCATCTTGCGTACCTGGATTTTCAGGGCAGCCAAGTGCGTTCGTCCTCCTTTCCCAAAACTGATTAATCAATAGTGCTGGATTGGCCACCCTGTTCCATTCCTCTGCTATATAAACTATCTTCCTGTTTGCATATACTTGGACTTCATTATACTTCATTTCAGCCCTCTAGTTTGCTGTTGTACCCATTAAAGCTTTCCCACCTAGAATACAATTCTGTTCATTGCAAGAGGTTGGGTTGGGATATCAAAGATTATTAAGAACATGATACATGATCATGATTTAGTAACTTTCAAAACTGTCCGTAATAACCTGCAAAAGACCAAAGAAAGGCACGACTTCCCATAATCTGAGCGCTACTTTTGACTCACCTTGTATATATATATGTATATACAGGGTGTGGCAAAAAGATATTCCCAAATTTTACAGGTTGATGAAAAGGCCAAGAATATTCTAATAGCATTAACATGAAAGGATGCAGTTTGTTTCATTTGGTTTTGAAAGTAATATCCTCCAAAAGGTAGCCTCTAATTGTGATACACTGTTGTAATCGAATTCTTAAGTTTTCCATCACTCAGTGAGTTATTTCTGGCAGTATTTCTGCAGTAGCAGCCTTCAATTTGTCAATGGCTGTTGGTCAATGTTTGTAGACCTCAGCTTTCGGTATCCCCAGAGAAAATAAGCACAGGGTAAGATCAAGCGAGAGTGCAGGCCACCCAACGTCACAGTGTAAGAAGATCACGTAGTCTTGGAAACAGTTCTCTCAAGACTTCCATTGATGGCGCCACTGTACGAGCAGTGCCCCCCCCCCTACTTCCTATTGAAACCACTCATTCAAATTTCCAAAGTCTCAGAGTTTTGGCTCCAGGAAGTTGTGTAGCATCTCCGCATATCAATCGGATGTTACTGTAACTGCTTGGCCTCCCTCCTCAACAAAGTGAGGGCCCCAAACACCAACATTTGCAACACTACACCACACAGAAACTCATTTGCTGCATAGAGGTCTTTCATGAATCTGTTTGAGATTATTTTCCTTCTAGTAGCAACAATTCTGCTTATTGACATATCCAAGCAGATGAAAGTGGGTTTTGTTGCTTGTGAGGGGAATAGCATCTGAAGAAACATTATGACGGATATCATCACAACATGCCTGCCATGTGGGGTTTTTTTTCCAGTCGCATTCATGAATGTTTCCTAACCATCATCTTGTATGGATGAAACTGGAGATCAATGTGTAACATTCTGACAGTTCAATCACATAATCCCAAAGCAGAAGTATGTTTGCAGGCTGCATGCTTAGATTGCAAACTGAAACTGGCACTCCGTCAAGGGTTCCAGTTGATCCAATCAATGGAACAGCCTGCTCGTGAAATTAACGTGAAAGTGACTAAGCACTCCACAGAAATGCATACCCTTAACAGAGTTCTAAGGGAGATTCAGCGTGACATGGAATGTGACAAGGCTGGCCCTTAGAATCATAGGTACAACTTATTTTTGCCAGTTGAGTAGGTTGGAGCAACGTGAAATAAAGTGTCTTGCTCAAGGACACAATGCGCCACCAGGAATCAAACTCACAACCTTATGATTGTAGGCTGAATATCCTAACCACAAAACCATGCACCTTCACTGGAGACTGCAAAACAGAATGTCTCACAGCTTGGACACTTTTTGGGGTTTGAATGCTCCAACTCCTTGTGAGTGGTTTTCTTTTAGCACTGAAATCATAGCCCTGAAATTTTCAGTCAACAGCAATATAGATTTTCAGTGTGGAATAGCATTATTTCAATTTAGCCCAAAATGAATATGGAAAGCTCTCTGCACAGCAATCACAGCTTCACCATTCTCGATAAATGTTTCAAGAACAAACGCATGGTATGCACCAGTGATGGTAACTAAAAACCATAATGGTAATTGGAAAGAAAAAAAAAGCAAAGAAGGAAAACAGTAAAACATTAGCTACATCAAGACACATTGACCACCTGCCTAACTTCACTAGTGCCCCACCAGTGGCCATGGGGAGTTTTTTTCTGCCCCACCAGTGGCCATAGGGGAGTTTTTTTCTGCCACACCTTGTATAATCTTGTAGTAGATGATTGTTACATTTGTTGTTATTGTATTATGGAGGAAAAGCCTTCACAAATTTGGCAATTCTGGGACAATGATGCCCATCAAAAGCATTTTAAGCTTTAATTATATCGTTAGAAACTGTGCTAGAATATGAAGGAAAATTTAAAATGCAGACACAGTTTGGATATTACAAAGTGAAAGGCCTTAAAAATTCAATGTTGACAAAAGTAAAAGAGACAATTGAAGAGAAATAACCAAACCCAATCCAACCAGGAGACTAAAACAGGTGTAAAATCTATAAAGATGATGATGGTGCTAACTATTATCATTATACATGAATTTGAATTAATTTTATTCCATTCTAAGCACTGCATCACATTAATCCCTATGTAAACACAGGAAGCAGCACTAATCTATATGCAAACATACACATGGTCTGTCTCCCTGCCTTTCTATGATTGTCTCACTATAAAAGGAACCTCATAGTAAACAGGTGTGCATATGTTTTATAATAGTATACAGAACATATTTCTCCATTGCAGATGGTAGAGTCAGGGAGAGGGGTGAGGGGATCAATGGAGTTAGATGAGATTGAATTGTTAAATAAGCAAAAGGTTACAGATTCTATAAGAGCGTGAATAATGTTATGTTGTGATATTCGTAGTATTCCCAACGTCACTAGTGTTGTAGTAAAAATGAAGTGAGATACTGGTCAAAAGATTAAAGCTACCCTAAGACACAAACTACATATTTTCATCTGAAAGCACAGCTAAATGCTTCTGCAGCAAAGAAAATATTGTAAAATATAGCATAACATGATAAAAATATAGTAAAACATCTTGTCAGGTGCTTTCCTCACTCACCTTCCACTCCAACTACAGTATTGGAAAGACTGATAAAACAGAATGCTACGGAGACCACTCACATCTCTGAACAATATATTTTTTTTCTTATTCTAGCACAGTAGTTCTCAGCGCGGGTGGGGGACATATAAGATTTTGTTGTTAAAATTTATTTGCAATATATAACATATTTTACAATTTCTTATTCTACATATTTTACAATTTCTTATTCTAGCACAGTAGTTCTCAGCGCGGGTGGGGGGACATATATGATTTTGTTGTTAAAATTTATGTGCAATATACAACATATTTTAACAATTTTTTTTATACCAGTTCCTAATAATATTTAATTTTAAAAATATAACAGGATTTTTTGTAAACATCAAAAGGTTATGAGGGTCCACCTGAGTAAAATAAGAACCAAAGGGGTTAATAGGAAAAGAATGGTTGAGAACCACTGGTCTCGCACAGAGGTGGGGAACCTTTTCATGTTGAAAGGCCGCATTAAGTTAGTTGTAATCTGATAAGGCCGCATTCAAGAAACTTGAATAATTGTAAAATACCACAATAATAACAATCGTGTGTGTGTGTGTGTACATATCACAGTACTTGACTTACATAAATATATGTATTTATGTATATGTTCATGTGTGTGTGTAACAGTACTTAAGTTAGAGACAAGTTTGGCGTAAATCGACATAAACTATCTTCATCATCCGAGAAATATTTTTAATAATTATTAAAAAAAGATTTTTCAGTGAATATGATTTTAAAAATACAAGTTGTTTGCACTTCAAATATCTATATCTGAGCTTTCTTTAAACAGACGCTATTTTAATTATTAGAAAAGGAATTTTTTATAAGTTCAATACGATTTTCTATTCTTAAAATAACCAGAAAACGGTACATAATGGGAAAATTCCCCAATAGTAACATGACCCTGCAAACCCTCGTTTATGTATATGTTTGTGTAACAGTACTTAAGTTAGAGACATATATATATTTGTGTGTGTGTGTGTGTGTGTGTAAGTGAACATGACCCAATGGGTCACGGGTGGTCTAGTAGTAGCTAAAATAACACCCGTACCATCTTTTAAAAAAAAGGGAGAGCACACTAATAAGATATGCAGGCTAGTCAAAGTAGGAATGCCTTTGACCATAGTTCTACTGGATAAGGGCTGACCTGGCACTTAACAAAAACACATCAGGCTTAAGGTATTTAAGGGGAGAGGAAATACAGCTTCTAGAATTTATGCTTTTCTTTCTCCTGAAAAAGAACAACGCAGAAATACTGATATATGTAGTAATGAAGCTTTTGCTATATTTTTTTAATAAAAAGTTACCTCTGGTAATTGAAACTAGACTGTAGATTATATTAACTGGGAGCTTACCTTTTAATTTATAGTACAGGTCACTGAAAAGGAAGTTTCCTCCTTTGTATTTCTTTAATGTGATCCTGTTCAATTTGTCAGTACAGAGCCCTGAACTAGATAACCTCCAACAGTTATCTATGTGGCTCATTTTATGATTTGTGATCTGGGTACAAACTTTTAGCTTGTACATTCTCAAACAGCATTGGATTTCATTCACAAGCCGTTTGACACTAATGGAAATATAGCACTATGTTTGTGTCTGTAGACACACACACTACGTTGGAGAACAATATTTCTTCGCGTGTGTGTATATATATATATATATATACACTTTATTTTTGCCTTATAATGGCAATTTGACCATGCTAAACCAACTATTTACAAACCGTATGAACAAAAATGGCCTAACAAGCTGCATAATCCCGGTAAAATCCTAGTGGAGTACACATGAAAAACACTCACACACCTACCAGACATCAACAATAAGCAGAGGTATAATGACAGAATGAAATCTATTTTTTTAACACAACTGAGAATTTCCCTCATCAGCAGCCTAACAGATATTAATGTGATTTCGACACTAAAGACAGGATCATTATTTCCATTAGTGTCAAACAGCTTGTGAATGAAATCCAATGCTGTTTGAGAATGTACAAACGAAAGGTTTGTACCCAGACTACAAGTCATAAAAATATATATTCCAAATACCAACATAATCCTTTCTGCTATTGGCACATGGCCTGAAATTTGAAGGGAGGAGCTAATCAATTACAACAACCCCAGTGTTCAATTGGTACTTATTTTATCAACCACTATAGGAGTAAAAGTAAAGTCGACCTGGGTAGAGTTTGAACTCAGAAAGTAAAGCCTAAAGAAATGCCACCAAGCATTTTGTTTAGTGTGCTTAATGTGTTTGCCAGCTTGCTGCCTTTCCAAAAAGCAGCATAATACAACAAAAACTAAAACATACAAATAATCATAATTATCTTAACTCTTTAGCATTCGGATTATTCTGTCAAATGTAATGCTTATTTATTCACATTGTTTTCAATAAATCATGCATTGGCTTATAGCTTTCAGATTTTTGTGAGATGACAGTTAATTTTTAGAATGATATTGAAGGGTAGGTGTGAGGGGCCAGATCTGGCCAGTTTGAATATAAAATGGGTAAAATATTTTGGCTGGATATGACCAGTATCTTCTACTTGGGCAAGTATCTTCTACTATAGCCTCGGGCTGACAAAAGCCTTGTGAATGGATTTGGTAGACGGAAACTGAAAGAAGCCCATTGTATGTATATATATATATATATATATATATATTTATATGTATATATCTATGTGTGTGTGTCCGTCCGTGTGTCTGTGTTTGTCCCCCATCACCGCTTGACAACTGGTGTTGGTTAGTTTATGTCCTCATAACTTAGCAGTTTGGCAAAAGATATCGATAGAATAAGTACTGGGGTTGATTAATTTGACTAAAAATTCAAGGCAGTGCCCCAGCATGGATGCAGTCTGATGACTGAAACAAGTAAAAAAAATAAATAAAAAAAGATAATATATGCTTGCCTCAGGTTGCAACAATGATAGAAGGAAAGTATTTAGAAGCCCATCATAATCACTGTCTTAACATCCACTTCTCTATGCTTGCATAAGTCAGGCAGAATTTATTGAGGCAAATTTTCTATGGCTGGATGCCCTTCCTAATGCCAAACCATACCTGTTTCCAAGCAAGGTAAAATTTCCCCATAGCCAGACATGTTTTTGCACAATATTGGAAATGAATGACAGTCATCTACAACAATTACGCGATGTCAAGACAACAAGACAAGGAGACACAAACAAACAAACACACACATACACTAAATTTTAGAAACAATAATTTTGTATTTATCAAGCTGGTATTTTTTTAAACTTAAATTAACATGAAATTTTGATGGAAGATTTTCATTTGGATCACTTTAAAACAGGAAGTTTGTATCATAGAACCAAGGGTTCTATGGGTGGATTGGTATCAAATGGATTAATAAGGACCACACACATATATACTCACTCTCTCTCTCTCTCTCTCACGCACACACACAAGGTTTCCAAACAATTTCCATCTATCTATTCCACCCACAAGGTATTGGTTGACTATCATCCATGATACCACACACTGAGACTGACTGAACTCTGCAGCCACTCAACCATGCATGCATGCACACACATGCACACGCACACACAAACACACATGCACACACACACACACACACACACACACACTAACCATATACAATTACCAGAGAAATAAACCAAAGTCACATATTTCACAAAGTGAATGAAAAGGATGAATGGATGGATGGGTATGGTTTTACTTTCTTCAGATGGAGAGTGTTGGCAGAGAGAAGAGAATAATTCAGTAATGAGTTAAGTACAAATAAATTGATAAATGTCTCAGTCTTGTATGGCTTACACATACAGAGAGTCAAGATAATATAGCACAACAAGGTTAAAGTGATTTATTCTAGTTGTTCATGAATTGGTAGATGTGTTTCCGTGGTATTTATTGTAAATAGAAAGGAGGATGTTGAAATTTTAAACTGTGAGATTAAAACAAAAATAACTTGGAACACATAAAGAATTATATATTTTAAGTAAAAGTAAAACAAAGTTAAAATTTTAAAAACAAAAACAAAAAAAAAGCTCCAGTTTCTCTAAAATTGTTTATAAGCATTCATGTAAACATCTGTATATGTGTGTGTGTGTGTGTGTGTGTGTGTATACATGAGTGTCTGCATACACCCTGTGTGTGTTTCTTTTTTTTGAAACACAGATGCTATATAATATATTCATTGTGGTAGAAGAAGATATAAACACACAATTCAAAAATTCCCGACATAAAATAACAAAAGTTATCAAACTTGTTGTTGTTGTTGGTGGTGATGCTGCCACCGGTGCAGTTTGGTTAGGGTGAGTGTCCGAAGTGTTCCACCTAAATAATACATCAAAACAACAACAACAACAGTACAAGATCATTCAGGTTCTTAGTAGCAACATTGGTTCTTAGATTAAAAGAACAGCTGAAACAACACAATTTATTATTTAAAGATAATCACAAGAAAAATCATGGAAATTAGTTAGTGGTGGTCTGCTTTGGTAAGAGCCATTATAATAAAACAGAACAGAGTTAGTTATGTTGGTGTGATGTGACATGGGGGAGACATATTTTGGACACACCAATATTGCATTCCATCATTTTTTTAATTTTAACATTATTATTATTCCACCGAGGTCGACTTTGCCTTTCATCCTTTCGGAGTCAATAAAATAAGTACCAGTTGAGTACTGGGGTCCATGTAATCAACTTATCACCCACCCCCAAAATTTAAAACCATTATTGAGCTGGCAGAATCGTCAGCACGCCAGGCTAAATGCTTAGCGGCATTTAGTCCGTCTCTACGTTCTGAGTTCAAATTCCACCGGGGTCGACTTTGCCTTTCATCCTTCCCGGGTCGATAAAATAAGTACCAGTTTAAAAAAAAACTGGGGTCGATGTAACCGACTAAACCCCTCCCCCGAAATTGCTGGCCTTGTGCCTAAATCAGAAACCATTATTATGATTGTTGTTGTAGTTATTATTATAGAGATTATTCTTTCTGTTAATAATTGTTTTTATTGTTAAAGGATAATATAATTTTTTCCTAAGTTAGGCATTGCTGAGTAAGAGACTTTTATTGTATGTTTGTTGAAGATTTTATATTATATATTATTAGGAAGGAAGTGTGTTCAAGTGTTTGAAAGAATAGAGATGGTAATTTAGTTGATACATGGCAATTGAATGGGGCGATATACCATGTTATTTTTCTTTTAAGGGATTTAAATTTGTGGTAATTTCAATTTTTATTATAATTACTAATGGTAATATTAACAGTCTATTATTAGGTTTATCATAATAATATTTTCATTATTATTGTTTTTTCTATTGCTGGACTCATATTTATTATTATTTTTATTAATGATATTCTTATTGTTATAGTTACCTAGATTATTTTTATGGTATCGCTTATAATATTTATATTTTAGTTCGTATGAATCAATTTTTATTTTATTTTTATACACTTTAAATGAGTCAATAATTTTGGAATTATCTTTTAGTTTGTGAGAGTTTCTATTACATTTAGTATCAACGTCAATATTATTAGTTAAGTTATTAATGCAGGTAATTTTATTTTTACAACCGGATTTATAGAGCTAAATTATAGTATTTGCTATGTCAGTCAATTATATATTTTATTGACAGATATTTTAGAGATACGAAAAGGAATTCCTTTAATGATAGAGTTAATAATCGCTCTAGGATGATTAGATTTTATATTTACATAATGTAAATTTTCATTTAATTTACGGAAAGGTTTATATAAACCCGAATCTAGATCGGGTTATGTATGAACGCATCTTAAACAGGTCTTCTACATGGAAGAAAAATCTAGATCGGGTTATTCTACATTGATGTTATTCTATATGGAAAAAAATCATTATTAAATTCACGGAAGTATACACCTGTTAATTTCGATATCACTATGGGTAGCAGAGATTCTGCTGATGTTACGAATCTTCTGGGTTTGTTTATATTTCATAATATTAATACATTTTCCTCTAATCCTGGGTGGTTTATAGAGAGACAGCGTGTTTTCCCCTTTTATAAACATAGTGACGTTCAATTGGAACGAAATAAGCAAACAATAATTTGTTTTAAAGATTTTCGGTCTTTTAAAAAATTATGGTTATAAAAATAATCTACAACAGTAGCCTTAATTCACAAATAAAGTGTGTGTA
>JAOPUL010000002.1:34593356-34606221 GCA_027564515.1 Octopus rubescens | reverse complement strand
GGTCGGCCCGAGGCTATAGTAGAAGACACTTGCCCAAGATGTCACGCAGTGGGACTGAACCCGGAACCATGGGGTTGAGAAGCAAGCTTCTTACCACACAGCCACACCTGTGCCATTTTACATAATTTTATACAAAACTTATACTACACTATGTTACAATGCATTATAATATATATGCCACAACATCCTATTAAACTACATATACTATGCAAAATATCACGCTAGATCTTACTACACCACATCTCATTATACATTGCAACACTAATCTTAGAGCACAACCTTTACTATACCACACCACATTATTATGGATAACAAATAAACATAAGCCCTTACTTACTATATTTCAGCCCCCAACAATTGCTGATACTCTACAAAGCTCATATGGTGTCCCACACTGGAGTGTCATCTCCACTTTCTGTCTTTTCTATTGCTACTTTTATGGCCCCTGATTTCAGAGCTGGCTGGTCTTAATAACTCCTTCCCTCAGGCACTCTACTCCCAGCCTATTCCTCTCTCCACCTTGTTGTGTCCAAACCCATCCTACCAGGCCCCACACTAACCGTTACGCCCAGTCCTTTTTCCCCAGGACATCACCCACTGGAATCTCCTCTTTGCTCATGTCTTTCCTGCAGATATTTGCCTTGCAACAGTTTAAATGGAATATTAGCAACATAAAATTTAACTATTCATAGAGGGCCTGCAAAGGTCCCTGCCTCCAAACTCCACAAATAATTTTTAAAATCCCATAATTTCTACTGCACAACTTTATACTTATATAAAACACGATATTATACCAAACTACAATCACATTGCACTTGTTAGAAAATGTGTGCGTGTGCGCGTGGCCTCTTATTCTGATTAAATATGGTTAACCTCCGACCAGTGTAAGAATATCTATAATGAAAAATATGTCAACTAGCCAACTTAATGTGATTAGATATGTAAAAACATTAAGGAATTTTAGTGAAAAATGTCTCTACTAATTCCATGAAAGTAGACAGATTTCAGCACAGAACTACTTTTCATTAATAATTTGTTTCTAAGCTTTTTTTTAATTAGAATACAGTGCTATTCTAAATACTGTTGTTATCAATTTACATAGGTGGGAGGTTAAAAAAAAAATAATAGAAAGAAAATAGAGAGATGTTGGTGATGGTGGTGTATCTATCATTTAAGAGTAAGTAATATTTGAAGTGGAGAAGGTGGTGGCAGTAGTAGATTTGGTGATTGTAATAATGGTGAAAGAAGCCCGTCGTATATATATCTAGTGGTAATGCAGTGGTAGTAAAAATATTGCTTTTATCAATTTACATAGTTTGGAGCTAAGACAGATCTACAAATTCGTATAATTTTGATGAAGTACTCTTATGATTGAGTGTAAATTGATATAAATCACAAGCTAGGGAAACTAAAGAATCTTGCAGTCCATGATTTTAGAGACAAATCCTTAAACATCTTAGAAAATCATACTCTTACACTAATGTAGCATATATTTCTACACTACAAAATCCCGAGACATGATTAAATACGTTTTCATGCACTGAACTGATTGGTTATTGTGACACACAATGTTCCAAATAATTTTATGTAGTTAAAATTTACCAGATCTATGATAGCCATTGTGCAATACGGTTCATTTATTACTTAGTGGTATTACAATACAGCAAACTCCCCATCAGACTGAAGAGGATACCAATACCAATAAGCCTAGAAATTGTTTATTGTGTCAGTCATAACATGTTAAATAAGCTTTCATAAGCTAAATTATTTAGCTATCAAGCTATATGGTGTTTAAAATAATGTTACACTAAAACAATCATTATCAGCTCTTTCTAGTATCTTAGGCGTGGAAAGAATGGATAAAAGGAGAGAAGCGAAGAATGATACCAGGTAGTTAGAAGAGAAGGAAGATGTCAGGTATTAACATAGCAAAGAGGAAAGAAAAAAAAAGAGCTTTCATATTTTATGATGACAGGATCAGAGACATGAGACATTCAGGATTAGAAATAATCAATGTGAACCAGGACATCATTGGCAAAAGTGTCTACAGAATAATAGACATACTTTCCTTCACTGATGAACAGTAGAAGGAGGTTAGAAAATGATACAGATAGTTGTAAAATGAAGATAATGCATGGCAGAGAGGGATCATTCCAGGTAGAACCAACAGAGGGGCCAGCTATTGAATCAGATAGCTATATGGTTGAAAGGGCCATCATGGATAGGTTGACATGTTGAAGATATCTGGTGAAACAGGACACATCAGAATCAATCAGGTAGTAACAGGAATATGTTATCCCTAGTAACTGGCATAGTAATTGCTTCAAAGGTAAAAGAAAGAGGCTCTAGAGAGAGGCAACTGGAGAGGTATAAATGTGATGGACCAAGTTATGAAAGTAGCAGAAATTCTGTTTCTAATTAACTACAGTTAATTAAAAACAGAATTAGGTTAGATGAAATTCACTTCAAGTTTGTGCTAGAATAGGATAAAACTGATGACCTCTTCTTATTGAGACACTTGCAGGAGTTCTGAGCTAAAAGAAAACCAGTATTCATTAATCTGAAGGTCTTTGGCAGAGGGTTACATACTCGCAGTCTGGTGATCACTAAGAAAACAGAGCTTAGTTGATTTGTAAGAACAATGCAAATGTACAGAGATGCTGCTAGGAAAGAGGGAGTCAGAAATGAGTTTTGTAAGAAATTTAGTATACAGGTAGGTGTCCATCAGGAGCTCAGTTCCAGACCGTAACAGAAGCATTCAAGACTGGATGTCCATGGGAACTGTATACCTACAACTTAAGTTCTCATACCTTAATTAACAAGTAAATCTAATACAAAAGATTTAGTTAGAAGATTAGAACTCTACTGGCATCTTGAAAGTGGATATGCTTGATATGCAGACAATGTATAGATAGAAATGATATATTGTGTACTCAGTGTAAACTATGAGTGCACTAAAAAAACACTAAGATCATATGAAGACAGCAAGTAGACTGTGTATGTGGCACATGTACTGAAGCAGTTAGCAGGAGGAGAACCCATAAAATATATTGCTTCAAATGCCCAAGAGACTTCTTAGAAGTAGTTAATAACTAATAACTACTGTTACCTAGGTAGTTTAATCAGCAGTGGAGGTGTCTGAAAGTATAGGAGCCAGAGTAAGAATAGTTGGGAAAGATTCAGGAAGCTATTAGCACTGCTGGTAGCAAAGAACTCTCTCCAAATGAAGGGCAACTTGCATGGTAATTGTAAATGAAATACACTATTTACTGCATGGGCCTTGAATGCTTATGTGAATGCTCAGCTTGCAAGGCACAGTAGCCAAATCTCCTTGAATCACACCCTACAATCTCACTAAAAGAAGAAATACACTGGATAATATGGTCCTAGATACTCTGTATTTGAATAAAAGATGGTTATGGCTGAAAAACTTGTAATCATAGGTCTGTTTAATGTAGGCTAAGTAGCCCTTTGTATATATATTGACATTTTTAGCATCCATTTTCATAGGACCAACTGTTGCATTCCTACAGATTCTATTACCTAAGAAGGGAAAAGAGTAACCTAGTTTAGTGAGCAGGGATTAGAGGAAGGGAAAATATCAAGTCAAGTGTTCAATATATTTTGATTTGAAGGAACACACAGTTATTCTCTTACAGCTGGGTAGGTAACAAACAAAGAGGATTAAAACATTTACTTTTTGTTTCTAATCACACTCCTTTACAACAGTATTTCACAAACTGGACAAACAGGTTCCAGTGAAATAGATGGACAAATTTGACAATTAGTACTCTCTTACACATAAACACAAACAGCTGCAAAAAATTACACATTCTTACAAACAAAGATATATACGCAACAATAAACATTAACACTTCCTTTGCATACATACACAACATTGTAAATAATTTAAAATAGAGAGGGAGAAAAGAGGAGAGAAGGAATTCAATAATTCATAAAAAAATATATTTAATTTATAGTTTTGGGGGCCCCACAGAAAGGGGGTGGGTTAAGAAACTATTGTAGTCAGTGCTTTAGACAGGAAGATGTCAACACATTACTTGTGTCCATTAATGATTTACATTAAGGAACAAAACAGAGGTTGCACCCCCACCCCACCCCCACTACTACTATTGTCGTTCCTGTGAATAATCAACAATTTCTGGCCTGCAAATCAGTAATGTGACTTATAGATAAAAATTAATTAACAGAAACATATTTTGTTTGTAATAAAATGTTTTTCTACTTTCTCTCCTTCCTTGGTCTCAGATGAAGCTTAGATTCTTCACTGCCCCTGTGCCTATCAATGAACTTATTGGTATCTTCTCTTGACTAATACTTGCCACCACAGATCATCACCACTTTTTGGGGATTCAAACCTGTACCTATCAGTGTACATACCAAAAAGGAAGCATCTATGTGGCTGACCGGCTAGAAAGAGCAACCACCTCACCCTCAAATCACACTCTACTATTTGAACAGGAAAAGAAATGTGATTAGAATGTTGCAAGGAAGAATTACAAGATGGATTCTTCAAGCCAAGCCAACCAGCAGGAGACCCAGGGATAGACTAAGAATGAGATGGTTGGATAATATCTATAATCTCAGTTGGTCTCACTTGGGAATCCATCTAGAAAGTCTAATGACAGTTGCTTCTGATAGAACCCTATCCATGGGAAGACATTACTCCCATGACCCTCCCAGGAATAGTGGGCAGAGAAAATGGACGAATGGAAGAAATATTAAAGAATATTGCCCTTGATACCCCTTTAAAAAATGCTTAGGTCTGTTCAATCAGGGATAACAATACCCCGAACAGTGTATTGTTTGTTATAACATTTATAGTAACTTTTGTATAGACAAGAGGACTCCATTACATTTATTTATCTTCAAAATAGTTTAGTGAATGAGAAATGGCCAATGAAAGTGAAACTTCTGATATTTTATCATACTCCCAACACTGATAACCAGACAGAAACAAAATAGACAAGTGCCTATACAATCTTTCTTGTATTGTTGTTGTTGTTTAGCCTCAGGTGAGTCCTTATCTACCTTCTCATCCATGATCATCCAGTCTCCTTTTTTAATTTGTTTAGTGTGACTTGTGAGAAACTTGACTGCTATTTCTAACAAGTTGAATAACCAACCACACTCTGTTGTTTCTGGACAGAACATTTTACAGTGCCTCACTTCACTCAGTTGTTGGTAGAAACGGCTACCAGATCTGTTAAAGAGAGTGGATATGGAAAGTTAAGTCCTTGGCCAGGAGAAAAGTTTCTTTCTCATCTATTAACACTATGAAACCAGAGCTAACAACTGGCTCTTAAAAATTCATTATGGCCAAGGAGACAATCTGCATTGAATACGTTAGGCTTTATGTTTACCAAAGGAAGCAATGGAGTGAAAGCATTTTTTTTTTTTGCTAATTTTCTGTTTGTACATAAGAATTTTTTTTTTCAAGATAGAGATCTTTTCCACTGCTAAGGTTACCCATGATGAGTTGAATTAAAATGCAATTTAGAGGATTGTATTGATAGGTATTTATTTGATCAACCTCTCCTTTGTTTTAGCAGTTTACACCATTTCCAAGAACATTGTATATAATTATTAGAGCATTTATCTTTAAAGCTAGATGTCCTTGTTAATGCTAACTATAACTGTGAATGAAACCTATTTATCAACCAGGCAGACAAATGAACAGTCACGCATCTTGATCAAAAGCACAAGGTAAATGGCTACAGTACTATATATTCTAGCATACAAGTTAAATATTTTAGATCAAAATTTACATCCAAAAAGACTTTGGAGAACAAAAAAAAAAATGCACATGAAATGTAGCATAATTTGCAAAGATAGTGTTGATGCTTGAATGCTTACACTAAATGTTTACATTATATACTATGTTGACTTGTAAGCCAGAAAATACAGTAGTAAGATTTCAATTCATGACTTATATAATGGTCAAGTACCATGACATAACAGCAACTGTTCATGACTGAAGATACAAAATAGCGTCTATTTTCCACATTTAGGGTCTGGTTAGTCAAATGTTTGATCTTTGACCTACACTAAGTACAATCACACATCAGAGCTCAGATCCACAAGAAATCTACATAGAGTGTGAATGAGTGCAAATTTCTATCCTATTTGTTATGGTGGGTTCTGTCCTACAAAATGTTTATTTATCTGGTGGGTCTTTGCACTCCTTTCTGGAAGTGTGTATATGAATCAGTGCGCATATGTATGTATAGGAATCCTTAGATGTAAATATAAGCGCAAGACAATGTGTGTGTGTGTGCTTATGAGAGCCAAAGGTGGATGAAGGGGGTGGTTGGTAATGTGAAAGTTATAGTGAGAATGCAAGTGCTTATATGAGTAGGTATGTGTAAGGGGAGATGAGAAGGTTGGAGAGGTGCTTGAAGGACAACAATGAATAGGTTAAAAAATATTCCCACACACCCTAAAGGCCAGGTTTTCAACTGGAACATCTGATATTGTTTGATGGCTTCTTGTCATATTTGTGAAATAGCTTCTCCAAGTGAAGTTATTTCACAAATAATAATAATAATAATAGTAATAATAATAATGATAATAATATGATCAACACCTGTAACTTGTCAACAAGTTTGAGAGGAGAGAAAGAGGTGGGAAAGAATTAACTAAGAGAGATTGGGACTGAGGAGCAGGGTGATATAGAAGATCAACTGGATGGATACATTTCTGGGATGTTGGTGTTGATAGTTAAACTCTGGTCAGCTCTGAACTAGTTTAAGTAAAGTTGTGGCATTGGAAATAATCATTTAAATGTTTCATCTCAAAATGTCAACCAATCATCTGAATTCTGACAATTTACTCCAATATATATATATATCAAAATTGTTGATGATATTTTTTTCTGTCATTTGGAAATATTTGACAACTGGTGTCTAAGAAGACGACTGTGTGTCATTGACCTAGTGCAGGTGTATGTATGCGGCCTCTGAACAAGCAGATTTGTGGTGTGAAAACAGTCCTGTTTGTACTTAGGACTCACTGTCCTTCACTGGTTTGGCCATGTGTTGATATCCTCCAGGAAAACTTCTTCAGACCTGTCATTAACACAAGCACACACTTGGGTTAACAGTTTCACCATAGTAGAAAACTGAAGTCATAGCTGCATGTCAACAGGACAGACTTTATATTGGTCAGTGACAAACAACAATAAGAGGCAGGTGTATATGGGACACAGCTGTGTTGCTTTTCTTCTAATATCATAGAAAGTCAAATTTTATTGCTCTAACATGTAGAAAGACTAAGGTTTTGAGCTCTTGCTCTTCAGAGAATAGAAAACAAGAGAAGTTTTTTACTAGTTGAACATTGATCTTGAGTTCAAATCTAATTCAGTTATTTTTTTGTTGTCTATTTAAGCAAAACATTTAATTCTGTCCCAATAGTAATTATGGGTAGGTTAGGTCCTAGATAATAACTAGAGACCACACCTTGGAACTATGTGGTTAGGGGTTCAGGCCCATTCTGTGAATGTTGCTGGCCAGTGACTATAGTCATGGGCCAACTAATATCTTGTGACTGAAACTGATATATAGAAACTGAAGCCTCATTGTTCATATAGTGCATTTGCATGAAGTCCACCATGAAGGTATGTCCAAGCTTTATGACATGCCTTGACATGTTGCATGATCTTGCAAAAAAAAAAAAAGCTCTGCATAGCCAGCATCAGGAAGGCATCTGGCTGTAGAGACCCTGTCCCCAACAGCCTCACCTGACCCATGCAAACTTGGAAAAGTAGACATTAAAAGGATGAAACAACAACAAACCTCCAGGCTTATATGAAGTTCATGTGGCTTTGAAAACAAAAAGGGATTCTGGGACTGCGCTGAACCATTTGATTAGCTATTTAAAATTGCTATGGACCATTTTTGTTATAGCTGACTAAGCCTACCAGACAGCATAAACACATATATATACTGAAATAATAAAACCACTCAAAGACACAATTCCAGACCAAACAGAAATTTACAATGTTCTAAAAAACAAATATAGCTTTAATTAAAATTTGGAATGCAGAAATATGCCTTTTTTCCTAGCCTCACTGAAAATGAAACAAAATTGTTACACCATAGATTTCATTTTCATGTGGAAAGATAAAAATGAGAACCCTTCTGACTAGTTTCTTCTAGTCTTACACTTTCACCAGAGAAAGAATACCTATCTTTTGTCCACAGAAAGATTACTAGCTTACAGCTATGTACAGTGTATACAAATTAGGGCTCAGCTACAATGAAGAAAAACTCTCAGAAAATAAGAAAAAATGTTTTTTTTTTCCTTTTATGCTTCTAATGAATAAAACCTTAAGAAAAACAGAGTATTCAACTGTTTTTAAGAAATCAGCTTGTTCTAATCAGAATATTAAAACAAATCTCATAATTAATGCTTAAAATAATTGGTATCTGGAAATATTTTAATCTGCACTGCTGAGGTCACACAGTAGTTGATGATAAATTTAGGGAAATTTATTCCAGCCTTCAGATGAAAATGCAGTGTAAGATGATGAATGAGAAAATGTTAAATATGTGTTGTCAGAAGTTGGTTGTTCAAAATAGACATTCAGAGCATATATAAAGCAGCATTTATATAAAAGGAACACAGAATCCATTTAGATACAAGTAGATGATGAAAAACTAATGAGAGCTGTTGAAAACATGTCATGTATGGTATGGTATATATATATATATATATATATATATATATATATGACGCAAGTGTAGTACTGCAGTTATGAACAAGGAGGGTAATGCTTACTGCTGTCACTCAACATCCTCCTCCTCCTCCTCTTCTCCCCCCCCCCCGTCAAGATTGATTGTGAGTTGTTTTAGGAACAATGTTCCTGACTGTAGAATTGACATACAAACTTTACAAAGTGAAAAAATAAAGTTTTTTAAGTCTCAATCTAGATAGATGTTGTAAAGGTAATCATTGTGTTCTGTATAGTCTTAATTATACTCTTTACACATGCATACAATGTACATGGGTGACAAAATACAAAATATTGTTTAGCTCCAGGACAGCCTAACAGGACAAAACATACGATCAAAAATATTCCAACTATGTCTTTTCATGTTATCCAATGTAGCCTTTCTTTTATAAGTGAGAATTGAATTTTTAAAAAATGCTGATAATTCTAGCAGGAAATGATCAGGTCTGATAAACTGTTTAACTCCAGGTAGCCACTAGTTGAGCAAATATTAAACCAAGGGAGCCGCAGATTTGATTATCTGGCCTCTACTTTCTCTTTTTCTGACAGTCTATCTAAAACACCTTGTAAAATCTGGTGTGACACAAAGCTTCTCAGGCAAATCAACTCCACCTTCTCATGTACTGTTTTAAAGCAAGCAGTGTGAACTATCAGGCTGACAAGGCTCTGATGAAGGCAGGTGTTCAGCATTCAATTTTAGGGTGCAGGAAAGGTTTTTTTTTAATTGAAGACAAAAGATGAGATAACACTAAAAGAAGGTATGGCCCTGTTAACTGTGGCATGCATGACTCACCCGCATGTAGACATGCACTGATACCCAACCATCAAGTCAGTCCCATTCATGGATTATAATGTTAATCCTCAATGGTTGGATGTTGGGACAGTAATCCCACATTATAATAATCACAAATCCCATTCAAGAAACAATGCAGATGAGTGGACTTAAATCTGTGATTCCATAAAGAATGGACAGGCCCAGGTTTGTATAGTCGTGGAAAAGGAAGAAGAATATCTAAGATAATATGCCCTTCCTTCATTTTTAAAATGGTGGGGTGTGATCTGATTTGGCTACTATCTCTGAAGTTGAACTAATAGTGAAAGTGTTCCTTGAATTGCCGAGTGACAAGATGATAGAATCAGTACAGAGAGTGTTAAACTCTCATTCCAATACTGTTATGAATTCAAATCCTATATGGATCTACTTTTCTTTTTCTTCAGTGGAAGATATCATCATAGCCCAAGCCAGTTTTCATTACAAGGACCATCTTGCCTCTAAGTTTCATTTTTGGCTTGGTGTCTACAACTGGAGCCCTTCTTATCACTAATCACTTTACAGAATGTACAAGGTACATTTTACTGTGGCACCAACACTAAAGAGATTGTCATGCCCTGGGCAAGACAAGACTAAAGAGTTCTCTCAAAACTATGCTTTTTTTCATTCATTCGTGCCAGTGACATGTTAAAAACACTCGTGCTGGTGACACGTTAAAGGCACCCGGTACACTCTCTGGAGTGGTTGGTGTTAGGAAGGGCATCCAGTTGTAGAAACCATGCCAAAACGGAGTGGAGTCTGGTGCAGCTCCCTGGCTTGCCAGTTTCCAGTCAAACCATCTAACCCATGCCAGCATAGAAAATGGACGCTAAATGATGATGATGATGGTGATATGTGTGTGTGTGTATATCTTATATATATATATATATATATAAACTTTACTCACAAGGGTTGGGTCAATCCAAGGCTGTAAGTAGAAGACACTTGTCCAAGGTTCCACACCGTGGTATTGAACCTGGAGCCATATGATTGCAAAGCAAACTTCTTAGCCCCATGGCCATACTAACACCTCTGTTATTCCCACCCTGTGTTACCTCTTCACAGCTAAAGGGACTGGGATGTTTTGATATATTCTTCATCAAAGGAGGCATTGCACTGACCCCTTAGCTGGTCGTTCAATGTCACATTGACTTGGACAACTTGACTTTCAATTAATAAGAAGACTTTAATTAACAATTAATAAGAAAACTTTAATTAACAGTTAAAATACTGACATAGTTGTGTGATATATTAAAACAGTATTTTGGAATACTGTCTACTGGGCTCTGTGAATAGGGAAAGGTTTGGCCTTATCTTTTGATGACATACTCTTGGATGCAGTGGCACCACCACTACCACGAGGTATGAAAACCTCTGCAGCTGCTCCAAGATCCAGTGATTTACAGGACTACCATATAAGACAATATAATACAGAGTACATATTCATCCAAACTACCTGACCTTTCATAATCAGTCGCAGACATTAGAGCACGATCAGTGCTATTGACTTTGGGGATGGTTGGGAGATTGTGATGTTCATGCCTTTCCCAAGAAGATTAGAAGAGTCAAGCTTATGGGAGAGTTTCTATGTTTGTTTAACCTGCTAGAAACAGTAGCCAAGTCTCCCTCGGTCTTCTTGACTGTGGCACACTGGAGATGAAATAAACCATTACAGATTTACTTCATATGGAAAGTTTGAAAAAAAACGTTTTAAAGTTAAAAATTTAGACTTCACAAAAATGATGTGCCGGCACAATGTAAAAGTGAACATGTCCCAGCCTCACATAAAAAAAAAGCATCTGTGCTAGTGCCATGTAAAAGAGCACCTGTGCAGGCGTCACATAAAAAATGCATCTGAGCCGGCGCCATGTTGAAAAGCACCCAGTAATCTCTGTAAAGTGGTTGGCATTAGGAAAGGCATCCAGCTATAGAAACCATGTCAAAACAGATAACTGAAACCTGGTGCAGCTGTCCAGCTCTTGCCAAACCGTCCAACCCATGCAAGCATGGAAAACAGACTATGATGATGATGATGATGATGATGACGATGATGATGATGACGATGATAAATATAATATGGTAGTAGTTTGTTTTGTTTTTTTTCTTCTAAATTTTAAACTTTAGAACCTTTTTTTTTTACTTTCTGTACCAAATGGATCAATAATGTGTTATCTGAGCATCAGTGCATCATAAAGTCTAAAAGGCTGAGAAACACTGCCCTACTATTTTGAAGAAAGAGTAACAGAATCGACAATATACATGGGATGGTATGGCTGGAACACTTTTGATTATAGATCTTCATAATCAAAGCTGGCTTGTAGGTTTTAAACATCATTACCACATTAGCAAAGTAAACAAAATATCAAACATAGTTGGTAAACTTGATTCCCCAGAAATTTATTATTTATATCATGATATTCACCAATGCCATAGAGAATAGAACAAATTCTACCTTTGTACCTAAACAAACAGAATAAATAAATAGACAATCATTTCAGAAAACAGAACAGGAATGAGAACAATAAAAGCTTTTGCAATAAAATGGTCAAATATGGAAACATACTTTTTTCAGAGTTGGAGATCTTGTTTCTCTTGTATATTGGTCTTTCAGAAGAAAGTCATTGCAATGTAGATTTAGGAATATATCAGGAGTTAGAATATTTCCTTGGTGTCCATCGGTGTCAGCAACTATTAGTTCAGTGATGGGATCTGAGCCTGGTTTAGATGACATGAAAACAAGATCAGTTAGGTTTATATACAACTACAGTCATTTGGTGGAGGTGAAGTGTGTGTGTGAGGTGGGTAGTTGATCTTAGGATATTACTGGTACATACCCATATTTACATCTTTTCTTCACACACACACACACACACACAATGTATTTCTAGGAAGCTTCCATCTACAAAATTCCAGTCACAAAACATTGGTCAACCCAAGGTTATATAAAAGATAATTTTCAAAGGTACCACACTGGGATTGAACCTGCAACCCTATGGTCACAAATCCCTTCTGAACCACACAACCAATCCTTCTCTAAAATGTTCTGCTTCAGTGTCAAAGTTAGACACTGATATATTTTTAATGATTCATCTACCATAAATGATCATTTTGAAACTATCAGTGGTTAGAGCATTGGCCTTACAATCGTGAGGTTGTGAGTTCGATTCCTGGACCAGGCTGCGTGTTGCATTCTTGAGCAAGACACTTCATTTCACGTTGCTTCACTTCACTCAGCTGTAGAAATGAGTTGCAACGTCACTGGTGCCAAGCTGTATCGGCCTTTGCCTTTCCCTTGGACAACA
>JAOPUL010000002.1:34328154-34344361 GCA_027564515.1 Octopus rubescens | reverse complement strand
CTCTGGAGTGGTTGGCGTTAGGAAGGGCATCCAGCTGTAGAAACCAAGCCAAAAATAGACTGGAGTCTAGTGAAGCTTCCCAATTTCCAGTCAAACCGTCTAACCTATGCCTGCATGGAAAAACAGACGTTAAAGGATGATGATGATGATGACGATGATTATGATACATATATACAGGCGCAGGCATGGCTGTGTGGCAAGAAGCTTGCTTCCCAACGACATAGTCCCACTGCGTGACACCTTGGGCAAATGTCTTCTACTAGCCTTGGGCCGACCAAACCCCTGTGAGTGGATTTGCTAGATGCAAACTGAAAGAAGCCCGTCGTACATATATATATATATATATATATATATATATGCGTGTGTGTGTGTGCTGGTGACATGTTAAAGGCACCCTGTACTCTCTCTGGAGTGGTTGATGTTAGAAAGGGCATCTTGCCATAGAAACCAAGCCAAGAATGGACTCGAGTCTTGCGCAGCTCTTCGACTTGCCAGTTTCCAGTCAAACCGTCTAACCCATGCCAGCATCGAAAAGAAATGCTAAATGATGATATACACACACACACATATACCTACATGCATACACACATATATATATATATATGCATACACACCCACATATATATATATATATATACACACATACATACCGTCTAACCCATGCCTGCATGGAAAAACAGACGTTAAAGGATGATGATGATGATACCTGTACACACATGGATTTGAGATAATTGATAGAACCAACATTTACTGGTTGTTGCTTGTCTATAACTTCTTTTTCACTTTTAAAATGTTTGCTTATGTCCCTCAAAATATTTTTAGTTACACCACAAATCAAAATACATGTGCAATTATGTCTAAAATGAAAAATCTCATGGCCATTATCATCCACTATATAGAAATTATCCTTTACAATAAATATTTCGATAGCTCAGTGATATTACATGAAACAACTGAAGCTTGATGCTTTCTTTATGCTAACTTCTCTGACTCCCTTCTCTTATTTCACGTCCCACAACATCCGCCACACTTACAACTTTCTGCAAGCAACCTGACACAAATGCCTCCATTTTTGCACATTTCAAATATTAAAAATTACTGTACTGGTGGATCTCCGTCGGTTCGATGAGCATTCTGTTGTTCAATCAATGTGTGTGAGGGCGGTTTAGACAAAATGAGTAACTTCTAATTTTTCGTTTATTTTCTCCCAACTTATTTGAAATTGGTCAGCATAGTTGTTGAAGTTGAGAGAATCTGGAACAATCAGGTAACAGGTCCTCTTTTTTCAAGAAATTTTTCCTCAACTTTGACCCGATTGTAATTGAGGTTGATAATATATCTAGATAATTTTTGGTGTTTAACAATCAATATTCTTTTGGATTCTAACCCATGCCTGCATGGAAAAAGAGACGTTAAAGGAGGATGATGATGATGATGATTCCAAGTCAATTTTTTCCCACACTAACTTAATAATTTTCAAGTTTAAAAAAATGTCTAAAATGGGATAAAATAAGTAATGACTTAATTTCAATTAATTTCTCTTAAACTGCTTGGAGCATAAATATATCATGGAAGAGAAACACCCTCAAAGATCATGAAGAAGCTATAGAGAATATTTTATGGAGTTTTTTTTTTATACTGTTTGTTGAGTTTCACTAATTTCATATCATGTGCCATTTTCCCCTGATCCTCTTTCAATAGACCTAGATATTAAAATTCTTTTTGCATTTCTGTTGTCTAAGGATAGATATTGATTGTGTATGCATCTGTTTTCTGGAGAATTTAAGTGGCAAATTTACCATATCTTGGCTTACTCATTTTGCCCCAGACAAAATTTGTCTTTTATATTCTCAAAGAGAATGGCGATAATTTTCTGAAATAATAAGATTATGTTATAATTGCCAGGTTATTTTCCTTCAACATCTATTGCTTTGGTCACATATTCTGTCGTCTATGAGATGAACTTTTTATACACAACGCAGTCGCGTTGCAGCATCTCCCAGGATGATTTGGCTTAAATGACGAGCGAGGTGGACAGTAGAAAAAATGGATTAGTTTCTATTGAGTCGGATCTTGAACCGATATCTGGTCTTGAACATAAATGAACGGATGGAATTTGCTGAGGCAGATTTTCTAAAGCCTGATGCCCTTCCTGTTGCCAACCATCACCTTTCTCAAGCAAGGTAATCATTTCCCAACTATCAGACACGTTTTCACAGAAGATTGGAAACAAAGGACACCACTTGTATGACAGTGACACTCATTTACACATGTTAAAGACAAGAAGGCACACACCACACACACACCTACACCCACTCATATGCAACAGGCCTCTTCCAGGTACTCTCTAAGAAATTCACTCAAAACCTTGGCCAGCCCTGCATGTCAGTGGGACTGAACCCAAAGCCATCTGGTTGGGAAGAAAACTTCAATCACACAGCCACGTCTGTACCTGTATAAACAACCAGCTGATGTTCTTCCTGCCATTAGCCCTTATTTTTTTGCAAGTAAGGAGTTTCCATGCTGAATTCATTGAAAATAGAGCTACAATGTGATTTGACAGTGGTTTTTCACTAATACTTTCACACAATGGAATGCACCTATACACACACACTTTGTCCATGTCCCATAAGTTACAGGTTCAGCAAACAGTGGTGGATAAAATAAATAACTACTGTGACCAATATGATTTGACTAAATCATTGAAGATAGTGCAGCAGTATGGCTGCAGCCCAATGACTAAAACCAGGAAAAACAAAAAAAAATTGAATATTATATATTTACACACACAAACAGAGAAAAAGAAAACAACAAAAGAAAAACAATAACTGTATAAAAATAATTTATTTTTTTGTTATTTTTATCTTTCTACAAAAATATACTTCTCAAGTCAAGTAAAGTATTTACATATGAGGAGATGGAGGAGAAGAAACTATATGAAGGAACTGGGGAAGAGTTTAAAAAAAAAAAGCATACAAAAGTTGAACAAAAACTACTTTAATAAAACATAAATAAATAAAAAAAAATCTACAGCTCACATAAAAAAAAAAGAGTTTGATTCAGTATGAATAGATGGATGCATGTGTGTATGGATGGCTGGATGGTACGGCAGTGTTCAGAGTCTTATGAATTGGTGAAAGTATGTAGAAATGGTATGGTTTCTGTAATGTCTTTCTGGAAGTGCACTTATACAACAGACACATGTTCATCTTCAGATAAACTACTGTCCATATCTGAAATAGAGAAGAAAGAAAAATGATAAGTAAATTATGTAAATTAAATATACATTCAGACATATGCATAATTTATATAAAAATAATAATTATAATGGTTTTAAATTTTGGCACAGGGCCAGCAGTTTTTGAGGAGAGGGGGAAGGCAATTACATTGAACCCCTAGTCCATTGTATCGAGTTGACCTCGGCAGAATTTGAACTCAGGATGTAAAGATGAACGAAGTGCGGGGGCATGACAAAGGAATATATGCAAAAACGAAAAAAATTCACAAAGCCACCCCCAAAATGAATGGTTGACACAAACATGCTCAACTTTGCCAACCAAATATCACAATTTTGACACCTTCCGACAATGTTTAATTTGATGGTGTGAACAAGAACATAAGCTAAGGTATATATAAATGAGTGGATATATATATATATACACACACACGTGATACAAAAATTCACACATTTTTGGTAGGGGGTGATGATATTTGATGTAATTGATTGCAGTACATGGCTGATACTTTTACCACCTCAACCATAAGGTTTTATAAGAGCTCATTCATGGTCAATTAGAATTTATTTCTTTTCTCATCGTGTAAAAAGGGGTGAAAAGCAAAAGTTGCAGGATTTAGAATTAGGCCATAAAGAGACTAAGCTAAATCCTTATTGTCCTAGTCTTTCTTCTCTCATCCAAAGTATTTAAATCAGGGGTTCTCAACCATTTTTTTTATTCTGTTGGACCCCCAATAGCCATTAGATGTTTAAAGATTAATCTTATAGAAACTTCTTTCAAGATTCCTATTTTGTTTTTCACGCATTTGTGTAGGTTGAACTATATTAGAGAAAGAAACCTAGCGGTTTCTTGCAATACATACCAATACATACATTTAAAGAAAAAAATTTTCAGGGCCCTTAAAATACTATTGTGGATCCCCAATTTTGTTACATGAACCCAGGTTGAGAACCACTGATTTAAATGATGTCTTCTTCTATCCCTTACTCGTTTCAGTTATTGGCCTGCAGCCATGCTGGAGCACTGCTTTGAAGGGCTTAGACGGACAAATTGAACCAGTACTATTCTTCAAAATCTGGTGCTATTCAATTGGTCTCTTTTGCAGAACCATTAAGTTATAGGGACATGAACAAACTGACACTACTTGTCAAGTGGTGGTAGGGAAGCAAACACAAACTTGCATATGTATATGTGTGTGCGAGTGTCTGATCATTAAGGCCATATAAAATAAGAGCGCATGGAGTTAGTTGATTTAGTATGTTCCTAATATTATATATTGTATTTTAAAAGCTTCAGAAACTTATTTTCAAAATTAAATTAAATTCCAAAGCCAATATTAAATATAGAAGCTTTCAAATTTACATATGCATGAAAGATATATATGTAAGATTTGAATGTACATGTGTGTGTAGCACTGCTCTATAGTAGTAGTAGTAGTAGTAATTTACTTGTAATATCATTATCATCAGTGATTGATAAAATATGAAGGTCACAACTTCCACATTACTTTACTATTTGTAATGTAGACATACAAATACTTTATGTAATTATCTATATGAAAAAATGTGATGTTATTGTTAAGCCATGAATGTGTGTAGATTATAATCAAAAGTGTTCTAGCCATGACCATCCTGTCTTTTAGATTACATTATCAAATTTGTCTTTCCCCAACAGTTTTAATGGCTGCCAGTAGTGATTTAAAGGAGATTTTGATATTGCTAGCAAAATTGAAGGAGATTTTGCTATTTTATAGCTCTGGGGTTGAAAACAATAACAACATCAACCAAATATGTGTATATACCATATAAGGAATAGACTTGAATTGGTTGGCAACAATAGAACTACCTAATCATTGAATCATATCACAGGTACACTTGAAAGGCTTCTACAGTTTCGTTTCAGTGTTAATTGAACTGCTCTCTCAAATTTTAGTTCAACTCAAGTATCATGGAGAAGACTTGTTTAACCCTTTAGCATTCAAATTACTGTCAAATGTTATTCACATTGTTTTGAAGTAGTAATCATGCATTATCTTGTAGCTTCAAGATTTCAATGACATGATTGTTTATTTTTAAAATGACATTGTAGGGTAGGTGAGAGAGCCTGGATCTGGCCAGTCTGAACATAAAACATGTAGAATATTTTGGCCGGATATGGCTCATCAAATCCTACACAGCAGGATTAAAACACTCATCATTGTGATATCATACCTCCACCCTAACATATGTATAATTCATTAGTAACATATATTACAAATGCATAATACTGTCTATACACATGCACAAAGCCAGACAACTGAGTAGAGAAGTCATAGACCCAAGAGTAAGAAGTTGAAAACTTTCATAATAGCCAGACAGACATATTGCTGTGTAACTTCAGAACACAACTAAAACACTTAACAATGAAGCTTTCGGACCATACAAAGGAGCTCAACCATTGCAGGATTTGAACAGAGGGCAAAAAGTATTTTAACCAAATCTTGGCGCTCCTCAAGGTCATTTCAACCTGACTTTGGTCTGCTTCAAGTGTAGTGTAATGAGAGAATCCAGAAATTTATCTATGTTTGCATTTGTAGCTAAGGCTGGATTTATGAACCAGTATTGTGTCCCTTTAAAGTAATATACCCCAGCATAGCCTCAGTCCAATGGCTGACACTAGGTGCTGCACACAGGAGGATGGATTGGCCGTATTGTTAGATTCAGACAAAAATAATACTTTGCAGTATTTAGCTTGCCTACATCCTAATTTTGAATCCCAAGGTCAAATAACATTAGGGTTAGGATATGTTAAAAAAGCCATTATAAAATATATATATATAATGAATAAAAAAAACATTAGGTTTCAGATTAGTAACTAGGTTGTTTTAGGTCCTTAAAATTAGATCCTATTTATCTCATGACGTTATTGTGTGTGTGTGTGTGTGTGTGTGTGTGTGCAAAGTGGGTGAACATAATTAGCTCCAGCTGATGCTTTAAATTGGTTTGCAGGTCTGGAAGATGCAAGAAACCATTGAAAAATAAAATGCATCCTTTCCTTTCAGAATACACACATATAAAGGAATGTGTAATCATAAGAATTGACCCCACACAGCATACTGTGGAAGCATAGGGGTCAAAAGGTGAGCCCATTATATATACACAAAGGTAAATCTAATCCTAAAATTGAACTCATACCAACCAGTATTAAAGGACAATTATGAATAAAGTAGCAATGTAGCCATGACTTAGGGGTCAAAGTTCAAGACACCAAAGAGAAAAAAAAAAGAAAAAAAGAACCACCATAAAGGCAATTTATTGATATTATAGCTAAGAATGGGCTGTGTATCTGAAAGCCACCTCATATTTCTTGTCAATCCGTTAACTAAAATGCATATTTATTGCTCATTTCACAGCAGCATCCATGCATGTATGTATTATTCAATAATTATTACATAACTGTTGACATACTTTGCCTCTCATACATTCATTCAACAGAGTGCATTAGACTAACACACACACATATTGCTCTTTCTTAACTCCCCTTCACTCAATTATCACAGATCATATTAAAATAGTGTCCCATGCATGTCCTATGACCATGGTATTTTTATAAGGCCCCTGATGTAATATCTACTCGTAAACTACCAAATTAAGCGTTAGTATTTACGCTAGCTTATTTTATTTGCTACATCCTGTGCTGTGTATGAACAAGCACTGAGCTACAAATGATGTCAGTTGACATTCCCTATTAACAAATTGCCTTTCAGCTCAAGATGAGTGGAAAGGACACGTTATTGAAAAAAATAAAATAAACAGGTATTAACAACAAGAGGGGCATTCGGCTGTAAAACATAGTATTTGTCTAACTCATGCTAGCATGGAAGAAAAGGGTGTAAAATGAACAAAAGTGTGTATCACTGAAGACTAGGTTTTTTGATTCACACTACCTTCCTGATAAAACATGTGAAGGTCTTTTGTTTGAATGTTTTTCTCCATAAGTTGATGGGACAAAAACATTTATTTTACCATGGGAACTATTGTATGACTTCAACGAATCACTGGTAGCCCGTGGAGTAATAGGTAGGAACAAAGTTGTGAATTTCATACCGCTCTCAAGATGCAATGGTTGGACCTAACTGAACAAACACGTAGGCAAGTTGATCCACTATTATAAAGCAATACACCTTATAAGCTGCATAAAAAATACCCTATTTTTTCTAGGTATGTGAAACCAAGCACATGAGTGAAGTGAATTAATTTCAAGCATTAAATGAAATTGCATCATTGGTTCTCTCTCATCGGAAAACATGCTTTGTGGTAGGTATCCACATTACCCCAAATTCAAATCCCAATAAAATTACCAGTTAAATACTGAGTATTGATTACCCTTATCCCAAAATTCATGGCTTTGGTGGGATTTGAATTCAGTTTGCAAAATGCATCATCAATTTAATGTCGATTTTCCATGCTTGCATTGGGTCAGATGTAACTCACAAAAGTAGAATTTCTAAGTCCAGATGTCCTTCCTGTTACCGGACCTGGTTCCCAGACATTTTTTTTTCATGGAAGATTGAAAATAACGACGGACACTCACATAGTGACACTCGTTTACAAACTATCACGTGGTATTAAGACAAGACACATACTCATTCTCATACACACATATACGAATGGTATCCTGTCAAAACATTCCTTCAGACCAACAAATTTTCCCCTCACACGATTTGGCATGACCTAGTGTTGTTATAAAATGCCATAACGTGGGAGCAATCTCAGAATTTCATGCACTATACATATACTATATACACCCATGTTCATATTATATGTAAATATATAAATGCACACACACATATTACATATATACAAACAAACATTAATATACACACACATCACATATACATACATACAGGGCGAAAATGTTGTAGACGGAAATGGTACAGTAAACCATTGTGTGTGTGTCTAAATATATCTAAGTCGAACAATGCCTTTTAATGCCTCGATTTAGACAATAGAATTACGTCGACTCAGTTGTTTCAATAAAATATATACAAAATGAAATATTTCAGTCGATATACTTTCAGTGGAGGTGTCCAGTATGTCAGCAAAATATATAGCTATTTATCTGAAAAGTATGATGAAGCAAGCAGCCTCGAGGGTAAAAAAAAATTTCGCGGGCTTAAAACGGAGAGAAAGAAAGAAAAGCGAATTCCGTGCGCTGATTGGCTGCTGCTTTCCCGCCATTACAACTGCAACAACGTTGATGAGGCGGAGTTATGAACGGGGCGATAATTTAGAATATCGTGTGTGAATTTGAGACGTTATGATTACGTAAAGGAAAACATTACCTTACATGTTAAATAAATGCCATTGTTATATAGTTTAGCCTAAGTTATTACTCTACCTTTTGTTAAAAAAAATGCATTCCAACCATGACTCCAACGGCTTTTTGTTGTTGTTGTTGGCGAACTCGTCTTTCTTTTTGAGACGAAGACTCAACGACTACTTCTATCAGCTAGTCGAGTAAACCACGTATGGTTACCTAGTTTGGCATAATCTTTAGATTTGTCTAGTTCAAACCTAGTCGAGCATCCAACACTAAACTATACACACACCAAACAAGGAAGAAGTACGAACGACTATGATACAGTAACTGTAGGCATCAACTAAATTCTAACATTTAAAACTAAGGTAAGGTTAGTGGTATGAAGTAAGGGGAGGTGAATAATCTGTAGTAGAGGTACGTTAATGTATTTAACGAAGAGAACGGTGAAGGAAGCGAGCCAGCTTTTTACCTATTTCCAATTTAAATCAGTTTTACTTCGCACACGCCGAGACTGCCATAAAAAAAAAAGGAATGCACATCACATTCAGATTAAGGCCAACTGAATTTTAAAAGTACAGCCTAAAGATTTTAAACCTCCTCGACCCTTCCTAGCACATTGTCTAAACTGACCACCCATTTACGACAAGCGCTGAATGGGAAACTAAGAGATTAAAAGTTCATCTTTCTGCCAAACTAGGCAACTATATTAAATATGGTCTATTCTTATTTATTTAATACTGAATAGCAAGCAAATAGCCACTCATGACGGGATTAAAAAAAAATACACTATGTATAATGGTAAATTCGGCCATGTTAAAAGTCGTAGTACTTTAAATCTAAGCACATATTTTGTTTAATGGACCTAGACAGTCACATCGTTCCCGGAGGTATTATTTGAATTCAGAACACAAGAGCAGCAACATAGCCAACAATTGTTAGTACTTGACTGGTATTTTATTTTATTGACCCCGAAAGGATGACAGGCGAAGTTGACCTCTGCAGGATTTGAATGCAAAACGTTATGAGCCGGGTGCAAATGCCACCATGCACCCCCTCCCCACGACGCTCTAACGATCCAGCCATCTCGTCGCCTTCCTTATGATAATTGTTTTGTTTTTAATTTTGGCACACAAGGCCAGTAATTTTAGCGGGAGGGATGATTTAATCGATACCATCAATCCCAATACTAGATTGGTACCTTATTTTATCGACCCCAAAAAGATGAAAAGTAAAGTTGATCTCGGCAAGATTTGAACGAAGAACGTAAACAACAGGAAAAAATGCCGCAGTGCATTTTCTCGACAATCTAACAACACTGCCGGCTCGCCTGCTTCCTCATAAGAATATGATTTGGGATCAAAGGGGAAGGGTAGTTAGTCTATACTAACTGGAATTATGCTTTACCGACCCCGAAGGGATGAAGGGCAAAGCTGCCGTTGGCGGGTTTTGAAACCAAAACGTAAAGGAGTCGCAAGAAATACAATTACGCTGATTCGCTAACGATTCTGTCAAGTCATCCTCCTTACAATAATTGGCCAGAAGTTCAGTGGGAGAGACTGGGTTATTCGATTAAATCGACCCAGTACTTGAGTAATACTTTATCGACCCCAAAAGGACGAAAGATAAAATGTACCTGTTAGCGGTGATGTGAAAGAATCTGTTCCATTTTCCATCGATTGTATCCGCGCCTTTAGCCTCCGCCGGTGATCTGCCAAGTTTTGTTTTTCGATCAGAAGTTCCTGCTCATGGAGCTTACAGTCCTCAATAGCAACAATTGCTTCATCGACTATTTTTTTTGTCGACGCTTTTGGATCATCGCGAATTTTTTCAACAGAGTCTTTTAAATGTGCCAGACGTACAGACATGGCAGCACGGCGCCTTCGTTCCAGTTCATTATGAATTTTCTTCTCTTCGTCTGTCATGCATTTACGTTTCTTTCTCTCTGTTGCAACTGTTGATGTGCTGCTACTACTACAACTGGTGTTTGTATGATCTGTGTGGGACAATCTCACCATTGATTCTTCGAGTGTTTCTGGAGAAATGATAGCTAAAAGAAATTGAAAAGAGAGAAGAAAAAACCGTTTTATTTTACTTTATGAAGAAAAATGATATTTATATATATGCAACATTACAATTTTTTGAAATAGTAAATTTATCTACCAAGCCAAAGCAGACGTCGACGGGAACCCAATGGGATATTTTTGTCTGTTTTCAATCATTGGCTATAATCGATTTCAATCATCGGCTATAATCGATTACATTTGAAGGAGTACCTATTTTGTCTCTTTACATTTTGTGTAATCGACCATGAAAGGAGATAAACTTCAACGATTAAATACAAGTCTTATATGCAATTCGGCGTTTTGCTGCTTTGGCACCAAAAAGTGAGCCTCTATGTGATTACTTCGCCTGCTAGAGATAGCAGCCAAACCTCTCTCACATTAACCCTATACCGTCTTAAACCACATTAGACTATGTAGTCTTAGTAGATCAACTAAGAAAATGATTTGCTCGATCAGGGGGTCGACTTAGGTTTACACTACTACTTCGGTCGAATCTTGAAAATTTTAAGGGAATTTTTCACATTCGTATCAGTCTCAGCGGAATTGGTGATCTAAGTAACAGGTTTTAAACACGGAATCGAAACTTGCCCGTAGAATTGAACGGTGTGATCAGATAATCAATACAGTAGTCGTCTACAGGTACGCAAATGGCTCGTCAGTTATATTCTATGAGTTTAATATGGGGCCCTTTCATTTAAAGTAATTAAACATTTTTAAGTCACTCATTAACTGACAATATAACTTCTACACAAGGGAATATAATTTATATAATTTGTATCATGCACGTGAAAAAAAAATCAATGTTTTAGAAACAAAACAAAAAAAATTCAACTATTGAAAATTTTCTGTTACAGTTTTCATGAATTCAATTTATTGCAATAAAAATGTTTATTGGTAGACTACTTACTCTGTAAGTACTTGTACTATAAACATCACTATTTAACTATTTATACTACGTAACTAGTGTTTAATAAAGACGGTTAAAATATTTACAATAGCTTTTCTCTGAGTTATAGAAAATATTTCATATGGGGTAGAAGGACCCCGGATGATCAAAGCAACACCTAATTTCTAACATTATTTTATCGATGGTTGATCAGAAGAGTCGGTAAGCCCTTGTTCAAGTTGTTTACGTTTCAAGTAAAGCAACTTTCATCCCTCCGGTGTCGATAAAATAAAAGTACCAGTCAAATATAATCGACTCATCCCTTAATTTTTTAGGTCTTTTATATTTTATCGATTTTCGTGTCAATGGATTGACAATTAGGTGTTGGACTGTTGAAATAAATGCTAAATAACGACTCTTATCTAAAAAGGGTCAAAAGTGTCAAGTATTGTGGTCGATTAAGTTGATTGTAGGAACGGGTCGATAGTTTTTTTCTAACTTCATGGTTGTAGTGATTGTAGGAACGGGTCGATAGTTTTCTAACTTCATGGTTGTAGTGGTTGTTTAGCCCTTACCTAGAGCTAAAATGATTGAGCAGGCCTATGGATAAAAAAGTATTCCAGTCTTTACTATCATATTATATATATTTAGGATTGCATCAAGACTTTTTAAGACGGCAGGAAGGAATTTGGCTGCTATTTCTACAAAATTGAGAGTATAAAAGCTCCCTCTAACTTTTAGGCACCGAGTTCAATCAAACCAAACTTTCTACAAATTATATCTAATTACATAACTTAAATTAAGTTTGTCTTAGCGATAACGTTAAAATATTCAGTGAAAATAAGGATGATTAATTATGAAATAGCGACTAAAATACAACTGTTGCACTGAAAAACATTTATTGACACAAGACCACAAGCATGTAATGGGAGAGGGAGAGAGATACAGTCGATCTTTATTTATTCAATATTCGACCTCTAAAGGGATTTTTTTTTTCATTACATCTGGAAGGAACCAGTGTCCATGTTCTTTGCAAGCCCTCCGAGACCGATGAATCTAATTACCTGGTAGAAATTGGAATTAAATTTAGAGCCTGTAACTTATATAAACTAAATCTAAAACACTAAATTGGAAACTATGTCTGTGAACTTACTACATGTATCAATCAGAATATCAAAGAAAAGTAATTGAGGGCGATTTTTCTTTTTCTTTTTAATATTTGACACTAATCAACAATGTGAAAATTGTAGATTAGACTTCTTATCACATTATTAGTTAGCTGGCATATATTCACTCACGTTGTTAAACTATAAACTAAGTTAGACACAGACAAAAGGAAAGTGAAGGGTACAGAATAAGAATTTTTAAAAAAAGGGCTGAATGTCTGTCTCGCTCGTACTAAGACACAAAATCACAACCCTTTTAACTAACTGCATACCACCAATCCATCAAGTATAAAAAAAAAAACAAGAGACTGAATTCTATTTAGGATATTAAACATTCATTTAGAGGGACCGTAAGCGATTTTTTTAAACTGCTGACTTGAAAGACTTTTCAGAGAATGTTTTTTATCAGCAAAGACGTTATACAAAAAAGTCATCCTCTCACCATCACTACAACCCAGTTTAAGTGACTATTTTCGTGTAAGGTACATCCTATCACTTTCACTTATCTATCCTTTTAAAGATCATAGTTGTTAGAGAAACAGATGGAAGCGAGGGGGAGGGAGACAGTTGAAATGTGAATTGGGATGCTTGACATTGTATACTCAACTCACAGAAAGAAATGTATATAAAAAGAGACAAGAGAATTGATAGTCACTTTAAAACGAAGAGGGAATGGATGCGGTGTAGACAGTAAGAAAGTCAGACTAGGTTGCTTTTTCTAGTTCGGCATTGCCAGGATCAAAGACAAAAACTAAGCACCAGTCATATGACGAGATCCACTCATCATACTCTTTATTAAAAATAAGGAGACTATATCTCATAAAGAACTGTCCCAGCTGTGAGAAACGATGAAGCCAAGAGGTAAGTTCTCTGCAAATAGATACCACGACCCGGTTTCGATTCCCACTGGGAATAGTTGCAACAAGCGGCGCGTATGCCCTTAGGAGAATAATGTTTTCAACTACAAATAAATCTCGCCTTGGTTTTCAATAAATCTGAGTCTACATTTATAGATGTGGAATGAAAAAAAAATGATTTACATAGCTACTTATGAGATCGTGAGGATCTAGACGACATTACTGATGGTATAAATAAGGGACAGGCTTAGTAAGTCACTATAGTTTCTCTACAAACTAACAAAATTAAACTGTCTTTGTTAGTTCTGTCATAACACGTTGACCGTCTGAATAATTGCTTATTTGTCAGGATAGAGCCAGGGAAGGAGGGACATAGTTGTTTGAATCAATGTAACTGGTATTTATTTATTTTACAGATAACGATCGAGGAACCCATCAGCTCTCAAGTTTAAAAAAAAAAAAACCCAAAAAACCAGGATTGGTTACAAAATACATAGACAAAGGGTTGGCTGGTTAGAAGTGTTAGAGCTTCAATTTGTGCGTTGCTATGGCGTTTAGAATGACTAGGTTACGTATAAAAATAAAATAAAAAAAGGGGAGAGTAACTAAGTTACCCCGACAGTTTTTTTTTCACCATGCCTATGTATGTGGGTGAGTGTGTGTGTTGTCATGCCGGTTGTCAAAATTAGGATTGTGGAAGGAAAGTGTGTCTGTCAATAGGGTTTGTGTGCGAATCACAAGAATAGTTTCCTTAGTATTTTTTTTTTCTTTCTTTTTACTTTTAACAAAATGTAACTTAAGCGTATTAATTAAACTTATATTAATCAAGAGGCTATGTGGTAAAATTTGTCCAAATCTTCAAAGAACTGTTACGGTAAGACTGGTAGTATAAAGTTAAAACCATTATGAACAAATACATTCATAAATATACATTATCACGCTTACACACATAGGTCAGTTTATTAATGGATAGTTTGCTTTTCCCACCACTATTCTATAAAATCTTTAAACGAGCTAACGAGTTAACCTCTGCGTGGTCGTTCAATCTGCTAGAAATAGCAGTCAAATTCCTTATACCCTACCGTTTTAAAATGGGACGTACTCCCTCATCCCACCACACAAAACCAACATATTTTCCATCCGTGTTTGCTGATCAGGGTTGACCTTAAGAGTACCTTAGGGTACAAAGAAATAAAGTGTTTTGAGAACAAAAGAAAAACGCTATTTGTTAATAGAAAGAGAGAAAAAGCCGAATAAAGTCTAAGGTGAAGGGTCTATTCGAACCTCTTTTGAATAGTATAAGTTTAAATTAATGTGAAATTATGTGGGAGAAGGGGCTACATGTACCGGGTGGGGTTAGAGTATAAGTGTAAGTGATAAATTGTTTAGCCCATGATAGCCCTTATTGAGCAGACCTATTACCAAAAACCTTCTAGGCAGTGTAATTATCTGAATAGATATTTGACTAAGATATTATTATTTGATCTAATAGTTAGTAACTGACTCCACCAAATTCTTGTACAAGAAACGAAACGAGAAACCCTACATGTAACTCAAGTGGAGTCTCATTGCTATATTGACTATCTTTATTAAATATATTTTATACAATTACATATTTTACAAATTTCAAGCCTTGTTTAAGATAAATTCAATGACGTTCATGCTTATATTGCAATTTTAATTTAAAAAAATTAAGTTTACTGTCGTAATATAAAGAAGGATCGTCACCGGTCGAGTTGATTACGTCGAAACTACCTTGTTAATTAATATATATTGATCAGAAGTAATTAAGTTATGTTAAGGAGAACTGGTTAGTTTTAGTAACGAAGAAGGGTTTAATTAGAAACGGAAAAAAAATCTTACCAGTTCTTTTTCCTTTCTGTATTCGTCGGTCGAGGTTTTTCTTCGGAGGTCGACCTCTTCTCCCCTTTTCCTTAGGCTGGGGTTTGTTTTGGGTCTGTTCAACTGGAACTTGAAGATTTGATTTACTTAGTAAAGTCCGAAAATCAAAAGAATTCTCAGATGTATTTAATCCGAGTGGTGAATCTGGTTGTGTTGACAATGGGGAGCCGACAGAAGAGTGTTGGGACCAGGGTGAGGGTGGTGCTGAAGTTTGTGAAGAGAAGAATTCTCGTGATGAAGATGATGGCGACGGTGTCTGTTGTTCGTCTTGACCAGTTGCCAAAAAATCCGATTCATAATTGGTGTGCGTGGGTGAAGGGTTTGCAGAGGATAAGTTAGGATTACGAGTCGATCTGCTATTGCGGTCTGCGTTTTCACTGTTGTGATTGTCAATACGATGAGCAACGAGAATGTCGGGGTCTGCAAATAACATATCAAAATTATCGAAGTTGAAATCACTGAAAGGATCCGACGACGATAGCCATTCATCATTGACAGAGCTTAACTCCAGAGACTGTGACATGAATTCGAACTCTTCTAATGTAGGATCATTATGAAGTAAAGGCCACGTAGAAGGGTCAATAAGATCTGCTGCTATTTCACTCATACTTTTTCTATCGTTCATTTTCTGCGTTTATATATATAGTCCTTTGAACTTTTTAAAAAAAAAATAGGGTTTACGCGTGATATGTTGAATGTATTTTGTACGTTAATTTTTCGCTTCAAACCAAGCCAGATTTTAAAATTTATGTATATGTGTATATATAAATATATATATTTATATATATATATAATT
>JAOPUL010000002.1:34254255-34264924 GCA_027564515.1 Octopus rubescens | reverse complement strand
CCTACCACTCTCTTATCAATTAATAGATAGTCCATCAAGGCCCTATCCACCACTGTTCCTCTCTCTACCCTCCACCACGTGAACTTATTCTTTTCCCACTTTTTGAAAAGGCTATTCCCCACCACTAACTCCTGCTCCATACACATTTCCAACAACCTCCTTCCACTATCCTCGGAGTTTCCCAGATCTATCTAGATCAATCCTTGCAGTTTCCGATGTTTATCTAGCTGAATCCTTGGAGTTTCCCTGACCTAATTAGGTCAATCCTCGAAGTTTCCCAGTTCTATCTAGATCTAATGTTATTTATTAACTAATTACTTCATGATTGATGGTGGGTGGTTAGGTTTAGGGATAGGGTTAGGGTTAGGGTTTGGAAATGTGCCTGCTACTGTTAACTAAATACTTACTGATTGATGGTGGGTGGGTAGGTTTAGGGATAGTGTTAGGGTTTGGAAATGTGCCTGCTAATGTTATTAAACAATTACTTAATGATTGATGGTGGGTGGTTAGGTTTAGGGATAGGGTTATTGTTAGGGCTAGGGTTTGGAAATGTGCCTGCTAATGTTATCAACTAATTACTTAATGATTGATTGTGGGTGGTTAGGGTTAGGTTTAGGGTTAGGTTAGTGTTAGGGTTTGTAAATGTGCCTACTAATGTCCAATTAATGTCTAACTAGGTCAATCATCGGAGTCTCCCAGATCTAAGTAGGTCAATCCCCAGAATTTCCCAGATCTAACTAGGTCCACCTGTGGACTTTCCCATGTCCATCTAAGTCAATCCTTGGAGTTTCCCCAGTTCTATCTAGGTCAATCCTCAGTTTCCCAGTTCTATCTAGGTCAACCCAAGGAGCTTCCCATGTCCATCTATGTCAATCCACGGTGTTTCTCTAGTTCTATCTAGGTTAACCTCTCCTCTCTTTATCTCACTTGTACTACATCCACGCACATTCCATGACCCTAGTAGTAGGGTGAGATTTGGTATTAACCTCCTCCCACGCTCTTGTCTTTTTCTTGCCATTTTCTGAGGATGTGATTACTAGGAGGAAAGGATTCTCAGTCCCCTCACTCCCACCCCTTTTTTTGCCTTTTACGTCACGCAGGGAATACGGCGACTGAATTCTATCCATCCCCACCCCACTCACAGGGGGAGGGTTGCTAGTTAACCCATAACTGGGACCCTTACAGGTGCTACCACCCCGGGCCAGAGTAGACCTGAGAACAATAGTGGTTAAGAGGTGGTTCCACACTCCTCAAACACTTAGACCAGAGCCCCAGTGACCTACTACCGGATGTAGTTTATAGTCATACCCAGAAAGTTCATGATAGTTTATGTATATAATAGTTCATGCAGCATGCAGGAAAGATGCGAGAGTTCTTGGTAAACTTTGGTACTCGAGCGAAACGTTGGAAGCTGTTGAAAACGTTGCGTGTGTGGGCTTCCATATTTTCATCCATGTAGTTTTTAGTGGATGGCTGTTGAAATGTTGTAATCTATATGCGCATTTCTGATGCATTCTGGCTAATTAGCAGAGTGCATCGCAATGTAGTGTTGTTTTGGCAGGTTGAAAGCGAGTTATAGCTTGTCGAAAGTCTACTTTCTGTGGCGGTAGAATGCGAGTTGTAGTCAGGCAGAAGTTGAGTGTGGAATTTGATCAGACTGGACTTGCCGATGGTTGGTTGACGGCTCATGGCTAACTGGAGACTGCATTTCTAGTTGAAATGGGCGCATATTGGTACAGAAGAGAAGGCCATCATTCTTTCCCCTCCGTTGCAACGTTCTTTGTTTTGAAGGTGTGCGGTTCTTTTAGTTGTCAGGTCAGCACTTTAACACAATACAAGATGGAATGCTGGATGTAGATATGTATTGTTTGTAAGCTGCCTGATTAAATAAGTCAAATCTTGTTCTTGTTAAATAACATATTTATTTCAGGTCTTTCAAAACATGAAAGGTATTAACAGCTTGGTGGAACCCACATGTCGTGTCGTTCTTCCATGAGGTGATTTAGCCTGTAAGTTCACCTCGAGGTCGCATGTTGGAGAGTAGCATTAATACGTCTGCTTTGGTCAAGTCTCTGGCCACCACTGACTATTTCACGTGCTCCAACTTAAAACCAGCTTCTACCTCTAAGAAATATGCCTGTGCTGGCCGATGCATAAAGGGAGGTAATCTGCTGTCTCTTGACGTCTGAGTTCCAATTGGTAAGCAAAAGGAAACTGGCAATTATGTGTCTCATCGTATATTTGGATATCCTAGTTACCCTCTGCCTAGGACAGCAAGGACGAACTAGAAAAGAGATTGTGGGATATCGATGACGGTGGTAGAATGCATCATGGATGAAGAATGACAAGGCATGTAGGCAAAAGCATGCCAACAAATTAAGTGGGTGGACGCATGCAACCCTAAAAAATGCAAGGCAAAACGTACAAGAATATGCATTTCAGGACAGCCAAGAATGTGCACTATTCAGAAACTTTCATTGAAAGGAGCTGGGCAAGTGAGTGAGTGCATTCTCAATCCATATGTGTAGAATAACTTTCGGGCAGAGGTGTGCATGCAGTGTGAGGTGCCTTGAAAGAAGTGCAAAGGAGAAATGATTCTGGCGTTGTGGTCGTATACATTTGCTGTGGTTAAGCAAAGACAACACAGCGTGGCATGTTGGCGCATTGAGATAGACAGGCAATTAACTCTGTGCATACTGTAAACAACTTGGTCTTACGGAAATAAGTTGTGTCTGTAAACAAGGGCTCAGAGAGCATGAGTCCTCCGACATGCGTTGAGTTGGGCAAAGGAGCTGAACTGGCACAGACATAGGTAATCTTTCTGTCTCTGTTTGTACTCAATAATGAAAAAGAAAATGTTTATCATCATCATTATTATCATTTAGCATCCGTTTTCCATGCTGGCATGGGTTAGACGATTTGACTGGAAACTGGCAAGCTGGAGAGCTGCACCAGACTCCAGTTCATTTTGGCTTGGTTTCCATGGCTGGATGACCTTCCTAACACCAACCACTCCAGAGAGTATACCGGGTGCCTTTAATGTGTTACTGGTAGAGAGTATACCGGGTGCCTTTAACGTATCACTGGCACATTTATATATTTAAAAATAAAAATAAAATAATTCCAAACCATAAAACACCTGGAAAGCTCTGAAAAGATACATACCATTTCAACTGGGTCTACAAAATATCCTGTGAAGTAGCCTGATATGTTATAATTATTATCAACAGGTGTAATACCTTTGACCATATATGACAATACATCAACAACATCATCAATGTTGGCTTGGCTATTCACAAACTTCTGTAGGATTTTCTGGTCAATATTTGACAATTCGAAAAGTAATTGGTATTCAGTTTTCTCTTGAGATTCTTCCTTGTCATCTGTCGACTGCTGCAAAATAATATTTACAACTGTAAATTGTAATAATTTTTGTTTGTAGCTTTAATATTTCAAAGAATGAAGGGATTTACTATTACTTTCTAAAATAACGTCCCACAAAATATTTTCACCTTGTAAAGATCTGCTTATCTGAACATTGATACTGATAACATCAACGACAGACCGATATATAACACAGGTCCTAGAAAAGATGTGCACAACATAAAACCCACCTCACTCAACTGTTAATAGCCTATCACCCTCCATTCAACAATGTCAATTTGGCTACATTCACTTTTTATAGGGCTTTTCTTGAGTGAGACAAACCATCGTTATCCTTAATATACCGTAATAATTCCTGTAGGTAGGTAGTCTCTACCCACTCAACTCTTGTCTAAATAACCTTCCCTGATAAGACACAGAGATCTTATTTTATGTCTAGACCAGCCCGGTGAACTTACCAGTAACAGTATTTTGTGAGTTTGTGTGTGTGTGTGAATTTGAGTGTGTGTGTGTTAGGTCAGATGGGAATGGTGGTAGTGCTCATGACTGCTTTTAGGTCTTCTGTCACTGATAGAAGGACGTTATCCTCAGATTGAAGATTTAGCTTGAATACTTGCAACAGTGTGAACTCTGCTAAAGACACTCAAGGGCCAGGTGGTCTTGGTAAACTAAGTGATGGATTTAGTCTGCCTTTGGTAGAAGAAACTTGCTCAAGGTGTTGCACAATGGGACTGAATTCCAAACCATGTAATCATCAAGTGAATTTCGTAACTATACAAGCATTGGTGTTAGTGCCATATTAAAAGCACTGGTGCTGGTGCCACGTAAAAAGCACTGGTGATGGTGTCATGTAAAAAGTACCCAGTACACTCAGTAAAGTGGTTGGCATTAGGAAGGGCATCCAGCTGTAGAAACCAAGCCTAAATAGACTATGGAACCTGGTGCAGCTCCTGGCCATGCCAGTTCCTATCAAGCCGTCCAACCCAAGCCAGCATGGAAAACGGACATTAAATGTTGATGATGATGATGTCATAGAATACTAAGTCCTTTTCCTTTTTTCACTAACAGTGAAAGTTCTGTATTATTAGTTTTAATAACTGGGAAGAGATTTGCTTCAATAGTTATTCATATTAATAGGTACAGGCATGGATGTGTGGTTAAGAAGTTTGCTTTGTGACAACATGGATATGCGTCCAATCCTAATACATGGCACCTGGGGCAAGTGTCTTCCAGATGTCTTGAATACTCCATATGCTTCATGACCTGAGATGTAGTTTTGCAAGCAAGTATTTTCTGTTGTTTCTTAAGTGGACATTGAGTATTTTGTTTATACAGGAAATAGTCAAAAGTTTTGCTGAAGTCAATGGCAGTTAAAACGGAGTGTGTTTTTGCTGGTGTTGTGGAAGTCATCAAGTATTTTTTGTATAAAGTTCATGAGTAATAATGTGATAGGTGAGTGTAGTGGTCTGAATCCAAGTTGTGAGTCAGAAAGAATGCGTGATATCAAGGTGCTGGATCTGTGTGGTGCAGATTTGGTTGTGTTTGTATACTCTAAAATTGTTTTGCTTGTTTGCAGATTCTGGGAATTTGGCTGTGTTAAAATAAGAAATTCAAGATTGGTGAGTGCAATAATTCCAACAGGTGATGTATGTATATTTGGAGTATCATAAGTTCCTGAGGCTTCTGAATTCAGAAGTAGGAGATTATAAAGGTTAGGATGGACAAGATTCAACAGGAGGAGATGGGTGCTTATCTTCTCGAAGAGGGATTGTCTGCCTAGATTTGGCCCAATAATAGACATTTGAAAAAAAAACAAACAAATACTATTAGTGGGTAAAACAACTGATGTTGACAAAAAGCAGTATAAATTTGGTGGAATTTTCAGTTTGGATTAGCCGTTAAGATATAAGATGAAAAAGAAAATTTACATTACCTTTACAGTTGGTAATTCTGACAGCAACTTTCTAATAAATTGTTTCACTATCAGGTCTTGAGGACACACCATCTGTTCCTGTTCAGTATTTGAAGGTCTCTTCTGTTAATAAAAAAACAATATTTACAACTATACCAAACATGTAAATAAAAAAATCTTTTCTATTTTTGCAGAGGAAACAATAGGATTTGTCTACGAAAGGTCACTAAGTTTAACATAGCTACACTGTTAAAAATAGTTGCAGCCATTACAGTACCAACTAAAATTGATTGTCAAATTCCTCTCTTATATACTATTATATCTATACAGGAATTGAGGTATGTGTTTTGAAAATTTAAATAATAGCATGTTGGAAGACTTGAAGCAAGATTGGAACTTATTTTCCAAGCTAATTGAAACAAGCATAGTTCTGTGAGCAGATAATTATAATAATGCTTATAGTTATGACTCTATGCCCTGTAGCTAGCCTACAGTTGAATTATGTCCCTAGTTTCAGTCATTTATACAAATGAATTATGGGAAAAAAGAGACTAAGGAACACTTAGGCATGAGTTGTGAAGTCATACCTGAATATTTGGACCACAAGAACTGAGACACATTGAAGATGGTCTTAATCTAACTAAACTATGATATTTGAGAATATTTCCCATTGTACTTTGAAATACCATTTTCTGTACTACCAACAATATTATCCATTGTTTAATTTTTTGGTATATTTTTCATGTGTGTGTTCATGAAGATGATGGCCAAAAGACAGCCTTTGCTGGGTAGTAGGCATAATATGCTATCTGCCCCATGGGCACCTTCAATAGATACAACTCTGATGCAAGAATTTGGACCAGATTTGGTTCCTTCTTTCCCTACAGATATTCAAGCTGAAGACATCTACTGCATCAATCCCATTGGTATGAGAAGGATTGCCAAGCTTAGGAGCACTCCCCCCCAAAAAAAAATTTCATTTTCAAAAAGAAAAGTTAAATGAACATAAAATACATTTCTTACCCATAAATCAGAATGGACAAAGTGCTGGTTTAAAACACAAGTTAATATAAGGATCTGGACCAAAGTTAAATATATTTTCAATGTCTCCATTATACTTTTGATTGAAAGGACCTGGAAAATACAGCAATGGAAAAAAAAAAAATGAAAAATTATTAAATTAAAAATAGTACCATAGAGGCATACACACATACATATGGCTGTGTGATTAAGAAATTCATATTGCAAGCATATGCTTTAGGACTTAGTCTCACATTCTACAACACCTTGGGCAAGTACCATCTTCTATAGGCTTGGGTTGATCAATGAATATATGTGCAAAACATTTTATGGCTCACATTCATTTCTGGGGCTCCATGAAAGTGAAGTATTTTCCTACAAATGAAACTGCTAAGGAACTAAAGTAAATTAGTGCACATTAGAGTGCCATAAAGCATTCAATGTAACATTGTCACTATTTGGATCCACTAATTATTTTGATTACATTTCTTAATTAACCTGAGCATGGCTATTAACTACAAAAGTATCAAATGTTAACAGAAGCAAATATACGAAACAATTACTTTTCTGCAAAATTATGGCCTTCTTCCTTGCATTCGACTTCCTCTTGGTTGTAGAGAGGATTTGGAACTCATTGATGAATCGTATTGTGCAAATGAACAATTATGGAAGTTTAACGATGGCATTTATTGTATAAAATCTTGTAGTTGAGGGTAGAAGGCTGTTATTCTTTATTTGGAAGTTACCAGCTACAATGACGAAGCTCAAAGACGATGCTGCATTGGATCAATGAATGAATGAGTAAAGAACAATATTATTCAATCACTAAAATAGCCATTTAATTAATATCATTATATTCGCCATTACAATATCGAAGATAATTATAATGCAAGTCGTTACAATATAGAAAATAACTTTGTATAGTTGTTTATATACACAAGTTATTTGTAGATCTTGAGTCCATTCTGTATAGTAATTAGTTTGATCTCTGTGATTACTAGAGAAAGGGAAAGTGTAAGAGTGTCCAGGCCGATAGAAACAGTAAGGGTTGTATTGTGCCTTGCTGCTTTCTTCATTGTCAATGGAATGAAGGAGGAAGAAAAATAAATGCATGATTTTGGTTGACGCTGAATTATCAAAGAGATCAACTGACATTTGGGTTATGTATTTATATTCTTGCTAACTAAATTAGGTCAAGCCAAAACAAAAGGATGCTTCTTCTATATCAGGCTTGATCCGAGAATAACTCAAAAAGGTCTAAGAGGTCACTTTTATCTTATTAATCTCTTTGTGTAAAAAGGTGAAAACAATAGGCCAATGATTTATTTGACAATGTGGATTCAATTTTGAATCGTGGCTCAGAAATTTGTAGCTGTTCGCTACATCACTTTCTCTCCAGATAATTCGCCAGAGACAAAATATCGATAACAATAAAAATTGTAGGAATGTGCACTATGTGAAAATTGATGACCATTCAAAGTTGTGATGGCAAAGTGTGAGGTTACATGTGAATGTGATGCCAGGCCAAGAAAAATCATATCAGAAGAGAGAATCTGAGGTGATGTATACGGGACAGGTATCTGTAGGATATCTGGCGAGTTGCCATTTTAACAAAAGACTCAGAGTAGTCTCCCTTTGGCTGTCAGTCGGAACTCGCGGTGTCAAGGGATAGAAGATTACTTCCTTTTACTCACCGGCCCAGCGCATCTCTTATAGAGAGAGATGGTTTTTAAGTGTGCGAAATAGCCAGTATAAAAACATATATTCGTATGAATTAGTTGTCTTTGCGGAATTAAGTTTGAACAAAGGTTGTGATGCGGGTTTATGAACGTGCTCACATGTAAACAAATAAAAGTTTGCAGGGCAGAAAACAGTTAACTGTACGAAATGAAATCTAAACAAAAAAATGACAAACTTGGATGGAAGGAGTGTCTTTTGCTAAAAATCTGGTATTGAAATGCAAGAAAAGAATAGGTGCATGCTAAGAAAAAGTTCCCGAGAGTCTATAAAAGTTTATTTGCTCAATTGTCAGTTTATATGCTCAAAAGTATACCGAAAGAATTTGTACTAAGAAATTGCTCCGTGAACAGACATATTTCTAACAAAAACTTTCTCTTGAGCAAGTTATCGACCTTATGTATGACATGGCAAGCATGGAAGTAATGACCCAATGTAAGTGTCTATGAAAGATAATGGGTGTACGTGTGTCTGTGTGTATTTATGCATATACGTGTATATGAAAAATAATGGTTGTACATGTGTGTATTTATGAATGTGCATAGGAAAGCTAATGGGTATACGTGAATGTGCGTGTTCAGCTTTATGTATTTGTTTGTATTCACTCACACACGCACACAAAGACACGTACACACACGCGCGCCCGTCACTTTACTCTTTCACTTTCCAACTTTAAAGCAAATGTCGCCGTTAACACGTCATGAAACCAAAGGTAAATAAATAAACTATTTTTTTACAGAAACTAACTAGCAAACTGACAACTGTGAGACCAAAAACGAGTGATTGCCCCTATTCTGACAAGATAAATACTTTCATATTCATAAACGAAAAAGGTTTTATTCAAAATCCAAATCAGGGCGTTGAAATTAAGAATAGTACCTTTGATGTAAGCGCGGTGTACGTCAATCAACATTAACTCGGTGATTTTCGGAGGCCTCGAAGTTGGTTCTTTAAGGTGTTCTCAGGTAGCAACAACTGTTATATGTACTGTCATTTTATTTCGTAATCCTTCGATATTAGTACATGACGTAATTTACCCACACAATCTTCCTTCACTGCCAATAATTAACTAAATTTCGACTACCCAGTTATGCATGCAGCTACAAACCATGGTGAATCATTGTAGGATTGTGCAAAAAGAAATAAAGACGGCATCAGTACTTCCTAGTTCCTTTTCTAATGATCGTAATTTAATTCGTAAAATGACATTTGAAAGAGGAAGTGTACAAATATAAAGCGAAATCAGTATTAAAAAAATAGGAGACATAAAACCATAAGAAAACTGTTTACGAAATTAAAAAAATTATTATTATATAGAATTATAAATAGTTTACCAGTCAGCAACAATTTTCAAAGCTAGCTTTAAATACATAGTCACAGTTTCGTATCCAGAACTTTAAACGTTGAAGAAAAAGAATAAATTAGTTTTAAATGATACTTGAAGAAGTTTAAACAGCGAAAAAGTATACAACCCCGACAGTAATTAAAAGAATAATTTTAGACGCAGATCTGTTGTCTCCTGGAGTTGAAGGTATGTCTACTACTCTCTCGTTCTTCGAATCTATCCAAACAGATTTCTTCTATCGCCCGAAAAACAGCTGTCTTATTCCAATACCTATGATTTTCAAAGACATCCAAAAGCGGCAAAAATTTAAACAAACTACCAACTTCGCTGTCATTCGGTTAGAGAAAAGAGCAGCAAAAATGTCAACAAACTACCAACATCCCCGCCATCACTCAATTGCTCCGTTTGTTTAGTCTCGTTTGAATATTTGGTAACGACCGAGATTTGCAGCTGTTGTCGGTTTTATCTGAATTTGCTATGCGGACTCGCATCTAATGTTTTCATGTACAGCACAATGATCCTCTATCAACCACGCATCGAATCAAGCGTGCAATTGACTCGCCTTTGTCATATTGCCTCTCTACGTGGTTGCTTGAACTCGATCTGCTAGAAATAATACTTAAAACAAGGACTCTTTAGATAAATATTCGCTGGCTACCCTCAACCTGGTTTAGCTGACCTGTTGTTTGTACAGGAAGTTGCATATTGCACATACAGAGAGATTGTGGAGTCACAGATAAGAGCTGGAGTCTTGATGGGTTGCAGTGACAGACGAGGTGTTCTAAAAAGGAACTGACAAGGCTCCTACTGAGTGGCGGACTGACCAGTTGTCAGCATGCCCGATGGCAAGTGGGCCCCCATAGGTATTAGAATCCATATACAGGGGCTCATGAAAAAAACTTTGCTTTCAAAGAAAATATCTGAAGTCTTAGAGAAAGTATAACAATTTTAGAAAAGAAATATAACAATTAAGCAAAGCAGTGTTGGTCAAAGAATTCCCTAAGGAATTAATAGAAATCAAAATATATGATACAGCAGACAGCTAGTCAGTGGTGATAAAATGTAACTAAATTTATATACATATTAATGCATATATATACATACACATGCATATATATATGCTAATTGCAAAAATTAGTGGAAGGTATTACACTGAAATAACATATATTGCAACGAGTAGAATCGACTGCCATAACCGGTGATGAGTATCCATCACTGATGATGATCTAATAAGATCGAAATTACGTAATATGGTGGTCTCTGAACCGAGT
>JAOPUL010000002.1:34130030-34140097 GCA_027564515.1 Octopus rubescens | reverse complement strand
ACACACACACACACACACACATACATACATACATACATACATACATACATACATACATACATACATACATACATACTCACACAGACATATAGATTTATAAATATACAAAGCAGAAATGGAAATGAGTTTTTAGAGGCATGCTAAACCTCATCCCATGAGCAGAAAAGTAGGGGATTACTATTCACCTGCATACCCCATTCCATTTTCACGAAATATATATATATAAGAAACACAGAGAACTTTATTGGTTTTCTCATGCTTTATGTACAACTGTTTCTACAAGCTAGTGGCTTGATTCTTTAGTATTTTAGCCCCCAAAAGTACCTGCACATATAGGTACAGGCTTTGTTTTGTGGCAAGGAAAATAACTTTACAGCCATATGGTTTGGGGGTTCAGTCACAATGTGGGACACTTTAGACAAGTGGCTTCTTCTATAGCCCTGGGCTGACCAAAGCCTTGTGAGTGGATTTGGTAGATGGATATATATATATATATATATATATATATATATGCATGTAAGCACCCAGCACACACTGTAACGTGGTTGGTGTTAGGAAGGGCATCCAGCTGTAGAAACAAAGCCAAATCAGACTAACGCTGGTGCAGCCTGCCCGGGCTTGCTGGGCTCCGGTCAAACCGTCCAACCCATGCCAGCATGGAAAACGGACGTTAAAGGATGATGATGATGATATGTGTGTTTGAGTGAACTTGTATTTCCCTTGTGTTGGCTGGTTTGGAAATAATGACTTCCTAACAGTCATTTAGTTTCAGTTCTTCACAAATGCACGTCCAAGTTTTTTGACATGCTGCATGATATTTGTAAGGAAAAAGCTCATTCATACAACATCATTTGCTTCCAGTCCTCTGTGTAAAACATATGTAATATGTTTGTTGTTCAATAGACTGAGTGGTATTAAACCTCACTTGGAAATAAGTAGGTGTTGGCAGTAGAAAAACCCTGCCCCCAACATATTTTTATCTGACCCATGCAAGCAGGGAAAAGTAGACATTAAAATAATGATGGTTATATTTGTGTGTGTGTGTGTGAGTGGGTAATACATTGAAATAGAAATAACAGATCTTTTTTCAAGCAAATATTTTATGTTAGAAAGTTAGATAGATACAGTATCACTAAATCAGTCTTCCACAGTTTCCAAGGCTATTGTAAAGAAGATACTTGCCGAAGGTACTGCACTGTGTGATTGAATCCAGAACCATATAGTTGCAAAACATACTTCTTAAGCACGTAACTATAAACGTTTACAATTTGTCTATATCTTGAAAGGATTTAAATTTGGTGTGATAACTGGGAAGTATAGCATTATTTCAGAACATTCTTCTGATGTTGTATGGATGACAGATATCTTGTATCGACCACAGATATCATATATTGATCACAGATATCTATTTCCAACAGTTAGGCACTTTAAAAAGGTAAGATCACTGTGAATTCTGATTTTTTTTTTTCCTTCTACCTTTATACCTGAGTACATACAAGTGTTATGTAGTCTGTTGTACATAACACACAGTCTGTATTTGTGTTTGAAATCAAGTATTAGTTATTCTACTGAATAGCCATGAGTGAATACTGGAGTTAGGATACTCTATTGAATACATAGAATCTGGTAAACTAAGGCTTTAATTTCTCTGCTGAGTATTTATGAGTGAATTTAGATGTTATATTTATTCTCTGTTAGTTATTTCTGAATGAACACAGGTATCATGTATGATGTATTCTGCAGCATATTTACTTTTCAAGAAAGGCTTTTTTTTAGATGGTATATTTTTTGTTTATAAGCATCATAAATGGAGCAATTAGTTCTGGCCCAAATCAGTAAAAATTCTTTCATACTATGAAGATAATACTTACTTATACTTATTTCCTCCTGTTTCTATTGGAACATTGGGTGACGAGTCCCCTCCATTTGTTCCGGTCCCTGGCGACCCTTCTTGCACCGTGCCAGCAGACCTGCATCTCATTCATGTCCTCCTGGAACGTATGTCTCCATGTCTTCTTTGGCCGCCTGCTCTTCCTCTTTCCACCTTCCGGCACCCAGTACAAGATAATGCAATAAATCCAAAAGATGATAACTTCTGATACACAACTGTTTGACACTCCTTTTTGTGAACTTTTATTCATATATCTCAGAATGACAGCTAATTATTACATTCATTCTCAATACTGAATTAGAAACAAGAATCACATAAGAAATTAGTAAAATCTAATGAGACTTGAGTCTCTTCCTGCTTCTGTCACTACATATACACATGCCAGACAATGACTTTAATTTTCAAACACTCTTTAATGTTTAATACTTAGTTTTTAGTCATTATTCACAATAATGGAAAACCCATGGCTATTCATACAGAATCTTGTGTCTTATCTTTCTATTGGAATCTAACTATTCTTATACACATTGAGACACTATTTCCATTTTTATTATTAGCTGATAATTTTATTCTTTCATTGACTTTTGACATTTTCCAAATTAGTCTTGACAATTGATTAGCTTAATCAATTAAATCCACTGTGAATAGGTCAATCAATTCTAATCGTGATAATTTTAATTTTTTTTCAAATTAATTAGCCAGAGGACAGTGATAGTATCCCTTCCCTCCATAAGTCGTCACTTGATTATCAAGATTGATGTATTTGATATTTATCAACTCAATTATTTGATGACTATAGAGTAAAGGTTACTAGAGTGGAGAGGAATTTTGCAGAAGAAAGGATCAGAGAAATCCTGAAGTTTGTTCAGTTTAGAAGAAAAACTAAATTACTTGAGAATTAAGTTAATATTTTTGTAACAAAATGCTTTAATTATTTGCAATGAGGGTTCTTTCTACTAGGTCATAAACTTGCATTTTAAAAAAAGACAGTTTTTATTACATTTGCTCACACATATATATTAAGTCAACCATGAACAAGACTGTATAAGGAAGAAACCACATTAAAATATCAATAGTCTTAGTTATATTTTGCTTTCAAATTTTTATTCACTGAAAATCCTTAACCAAACCAAATAAAACAACAAAAATGTAACTACCATTTAGTGTCTCTTCATCAACATCAATAATACCTTCTCTTACTTTTCATTCTTATCTTTCAGAACCAACTTTATCATTTAGAGAGCATTTTGCCAGAGTTATAAGCAATTATATTTTCTCTCTCTCTCTCACACAATATACACTAACTATCCATCATCTTGACATTTACACATTCCTTCTGACTTAGAAACTTTTAGATTTCCAATATTTTTTCATTTCTTTTGAAATGAGGTAAATTTGCATTAGATTATCTGCAATTGTTTCTTATATAAGTCGAAGTAATAATGTTGTATTGGCAAAGATGCTTTCATTAAATGGAACTGTAACATATTCATTGAAACTTCAGAAAATGAGATTTCACAAATAAGAGATTCGCATCTAGAGAAAAATCTATGTTAATTTCAGATGTAAAAGAATTCAAATTTCTTTGGATGAGAAAAGAAAGAAAAGAAGAAAATGTTATACTGCTTAAATCTGTTGGTCAAAACCTACTTGAACAAAAAAAGTTGTTGATAAAATCTTGTGATTTCTCATGCATAAATATCATGAAAAAGAAAGATATAATGTGCCAAAATTCTTTTAGTTTTGTTGGTGTTTCTTACTGCAGAAAATTGAAGGTAGATAGCAAATACATCATAGAAGCAATGATCTTGGAGAATACATTACTTTGTGAAATAATTTATGTTAGCTTTCTTAATATATTTCTCTGTTTTCAAGGAATCAAAAGGTTAAGATTCTTGAAAAAGAAAAAAAAAAAAAAATAGTGCATTTAATTATAGCAATTTGGGAACTACTTTAAAACTCATCAAAAGATTTAAATGTACAAAAGTAAGACTTATAAACTTGGATTATTTCTCTGGTTTGATGTAAGAAATAATTTAATTCAATATTTTCCTGTTTAAGTATCCTACAAAACAAATTAGAAAAGACAGTTGAAAATGAATTAAAATACTGTAACGAAGATGAAAACTATAAGACCCCCCCCCCAAAAAAGAAACTCCTTCAACTAATTTAAATAACATTTTCTTTTCTTCTTCTTCTCCATTCTTTCTGCCATTTTGTGTCGCCATAGGTTTCCTTGATAGTTGTGCCTTCTCAATAAATGGAACCATTTGAAAAATTTCAAACATCCTACACAGTAAAGGAATTAGATCAGTCCTATTTACATGCAACATCAATTCTCTTTTGTTTGTTTTTCTATTTAATAGTTGCATATTTGTATAACTTTCCTAATATCGACTTCTTTGATAGTGGTTTATCCAGCAGATGATGTGATTTAAAAATAAAATGATAGTTAAAATACATCCAAATGAAATATGATGTGAAGAGATTTAGGGTGTATTGGATTCTTCGTATTTTGTTTTATCAGTAATATTTTAAGGTTAACTCAATCAAGCATGTCCTTCTCGTTTAATTAAATTAAACTTGTGCCTAGTCAACGGAAAGTAATTTGGTTTTGTGAATTAAATATTTTATTTATTAATTTGGTGTATATGAAGTAAAATATAATATAAAAGAACTGAAAATTTTGCTTGAACTACTAAAGTATATACTAGATTGTTTTTTGCTAACGAGACTGATAAGAAATTTTTAAAAATTAAATAAATGAAAAAAATAAATAAATAAAATAACCATGATATAATGCCAACAAAAAGAACAGTGCAGAAACTTGATTAGAAAACTCCTGTTCAAAATGTTTAAATATGATCAAATTTAATTATACTGTCCGAGTCACATTATCATTTAATTTTATGGTGACAATTCACTTCTATTTGTTTTGATTGTTTAATATTTATTTGTCTCAAGGGATCTTATATATCCATGAGGAAAGTTGAACATTTTCACTTCTGTTTGTATAAGTCCATTCATGTATCCATATTTATTGAAGCATGTTCTGTAGTTTTGTGTGATTTGATAAACTGTAAGTATACTCCAGGGAAAAGTAAACCATTTAGTAAAACAAATAAAATACAAGGGAAAACACATATGGAACATATTTATATATATGTTTATGTGTATATATATATATATATATACACACACATAAACATATCATAATCATCATCATCATTTAACGCCTGTTTTCCATGCTGGCATGGGTTAGACGGTTTGACTGGAAACTGGCAAGCTGGGGAGCTGCACCAGACTCCAGTCTATTTTTGGCTTGGTTTCTACAGCTGTATGCCCTTCCTAACGCCAACCACTTTATATAATATTTGAGGAACAGCTATGATCTTTAAAACAATAGTCAAAGATATTTCATTTAAGGGTAGTCAAAAGAAATATTCTTATAAAACTGAAGCCAGGCATATAATGTAAGGATAATCAGCTAAAAGCTGGCCCAGATACATCATTATTACTATCACTAATACCTATTTTCCCTCAAGTTGACATGATTTATATGGCATTTCAATTGTCTTTTGATTTGTGATTTAATATGATTTCTACTTAAGTCTGCATCTAACACTGTCAACTAACAAACAACATGTAGCATTTCTTTATATCATGTGACAAAACCAATGCAGTAGTTTCTAGAGCAATTTGGTAGATCCAAATACACTGTTGTAATTTTTAAAAAAAAGCAACCATTTGATTTCTGAGATACAAGCCATTATTTGTAAAGAAGAGAGGTTTATACTTAATCAAAATGACCCCAATATACTACTAATGGTTTTGTCACTTTTCAAAAGGATAAGACAAAAGTTGTCTTTGGTGGGATTTGAACTTAAAAATCTGAGCCACCAAACTTGATTCCAGAAAAATGATGTTCTGCTTTCTAAATATTACATCAACTCTACAAAACTATGGACAATAATAGTAATGATAAATATAATAATACAAAATACAAACATGAAGAGAATAACTATAGAAACATCTAAAATGAAATCAGATTTTTCTATCAGTTGTAAAATCCATGTGAATGAAAATTGTAATAAGAAACTCCAGGGTATAGAAATACATGTTCTATTGACACACACTGTATTTATATGAATTATAAATATGCATTAGTACTCTGTATACTTTGAACTAGTATCTACAATGAAGTATACATAATTATGTACGTCACACACATGTATTTAAACACACCTGGCTGACAGCAACCCAAACTCTATCTATCCAAATAGTACCACCTGATTAATATATCTCAAATATTTAAAATATGTAGGTATGTGTGTGTAATATATATATATATATAGTGCTTATCCGATGTTTGAGAATGCGCGCTCAACATAGCATTGATGGATAAGAATTCTTTATTTATGGGTTAAGGCTACCATTGGTTCCATATTAAGGGAAGTCACATAACAATTATCAAGCCTATCACATGGAACATCGGTGTTCGTCTCCATTTTGGATTAAAACAAAATGGAGACAAACACCGATGTTCCATGTGACAGGCTTGATAATTGTTGAGGGACATCTCTTAACATGAAACCAATGGTAGCCTTAACCCATATATATATGCATGTATATATATATATGCATGTGTGTCTATATATATATATATATATATATGTGTGTGTGTGTATATTTATATATGTATATATAACAAACACGTGTCTATACCTCCTGTCTGTTTTAGGTTATCTTTAGCATGGAAAAATTGTTTAATTTTCTGAAAAAGTTCTTGAGATTCAAAGGTTACAGTCGGTTTTGAAACAATATTACAAATGGTGTGTATTAATGATAAATTCTGAGAATTGAAAATTTCTTGTCCACAATTTTACAGCCAAGCGATTCACATAAAAAATAAAAATTTTCATTAGTTCAATAAATGTTTTCATATTTCAACCATACATAACAAAAATGTGTGTGCATGTGTGTGTGAGTCTATGTGTGTTTGTATGTGTACAATACCAGAAACACTAGCAGAAGAAATAAATGATGGACATTGCTCTCTTTTACAATTTGTACCTGGGTTTAATTTTCCATGAATAATAAAACAATGAATGGCTGATCCCAAGAGCACAGACTTTCTCAGTTGATAGCATGTTGTGCTCCAAAAAATTAATTTTGATGGGAACTGCTTTGAGAAGACCAAATATGCCCTAATTTTCAATGGCAAATATCAAGCTATGGAATGTTATTGTACTGGAGGAACTTTGCAAAAAATATACCTTTTCCAAATTAAGGCTCATCTCATCAGATGTAATGTGAGATTTAATGAAGTTGCTGACCTTGCCATAAAAAGGGAGCAATGGTGAAAATGGATGTTGTAAGGACGTCTCTCACATAGTGGAAATGAAAAGACGCCAAAGAACAAACATTTGTATATATTTACTGTCTCATATTCATTATGTCATGTGAAAACAGGTATTTTTGTTGTTGTTGTTTTAGGAAATTAGTTATGAAAAAGCAAAAAAAAAATTTTATAAACAAAATATTAAAACTTTTAACAACAATAAATTAGAATTCAAAACCAGAGAGAAAATAAAGATATAAATATAAATATGAATAAATAAAAATCACAATTTTTTTAAAAACACTTTGGTCAAATTAACAATCCTCATAAACCTTGCTCACCACCATCATGGGCTGAACAGAATGTGTACCCTTTTGTTTTAAAGAAATAAATGGAATGTTTGAAAAGATCTGTTAATCAGGCGGTGGTGGTGGTAGTGGGGGAGGGGAGTAAATATAGGTGTTTACAATTGTGTTATATGTTAAATAAATCTACCCAGTTCTATTAAGGTCACACAAGGACATACGTGCACATATCACCATTGAGAGCCAAGTCGTTGTAGATGCATCTCATGGAACAATGGTGACTGTCTCTTAGAAAGAATAGTTGTAGATATATGCTGGAAGAGTTTAGGGCTTCAAGTTAAGACTGGGGAATAAAAAAATAAATGCAAAAAATTTTTAAGTTTATCACGCATGTACTATAATCATGAACATCAGCCTAACTATCTTTCATTGGTATGGTTTGTCTTGGGGCATATACAACAACTTGGTCTTAATCCATGGTCAAGACTAATATTTTTAGAATTGAGCAAATGACTAAAATACTAAATAGATCGATAGATCGATAGATAGAGAGAGAAAGAGAGAGAGAGAGAGAGAGATCATGGCACTTATCAGGAGGAGGAGGTGGAGGAGGAAGGTAAGATAAGAAGATTCATATGAAAGAGTTAGCATATTTTGAAAGGCAGGATGACCTCTACTCAATGTAATACACAGTGTTGCTGTTAGTGGTTTGAAGTTACTCATTGTGTGTTACAGTCTATCCAGCTGCATTAAAGTGTCTTGGCCATGGACACTATATATCACTGTTGATAATGTGAGTTCTTGATGCTTTAGCTGGCAACAAGATCCCCATATCCACTAAACTAGCTGTGACTAGAACGTAGAGTTGGGACAAAGGAAATAAATGAAAGAGAGGGTGGTGAAAATAGATATAAATGTCGGCTGGTAATGAAATATTCGGCAATAATTGGTTTTAATTAATATTATCACTAATTGAACTACACCAATTGTTTCATTTTTGTCCACTTTCATGAAAAAGGAAAACATGTAAAAATCTATGACAGACATACTAACTATTAGACATATATAGCTGTATGCATTATATTGACAAACAGACAATGGGTCTATCAAGGAGTATGAGTAGCTGGAGAAAAGTATTTTGTAGACAAATCAAATGCCTAATGTCAGAGGTATTGAAAATATATTGAAACATTAGCTGAATCTTTCATACATACGAATATAATCATGAAATTATGAAATTATTTACTGAGTCAACTTCATAGAAACCAGTGTCGGCTTGAAAGAGAATTCTCTGCATTGGAAGAACTATTACAAATAATATGATATTTATATTACATTTTCAGTCATGGACAATACTTAGAGTTCACTGTTAGTCATGGACAATAACTCTGAGTGATATAGAAAATGAGTCATGCTTTGTAAGTGAGATTCTGGAGCGAGCATTCAGCTGAAGCAAAGCCACTAGGTACATGAGCCTTTAAAGCTTCAGAAATTGACTGTTAGTAGCACCATCTGATCAGCTTTTATTTTGGGGCTCAGATGACTGAATTAGCTGAAATGCTCACCTGACTCAAAGCATATAGTACTCAAGTATTCAGCTGAAGTGACATTGCTGTCAGTTATTCTTTTCTGATTAACGAAAAAAAAAAAAGTTTGACATCAAGGATCTAATTGACAGATCAACCCTGTAACACCCATCTTAACAGCAAAACAGCTGTTACTGTAGAATTTACAGATATAAACAAATATAGTAGTTAGATTGATAGACATAACAACAGAGAAAATGCAAACAATATATATATATCCAAATCAAAATTGCTTTGCTCCAGACACACCACTACACACACATACACACACAATTTCTGTCAAAGAGGCAAAAATGTTTCAATACTATATCACACTATTTCTCTTGCTGTATAACGGCAAGTAGAAGCGAAACTCTTAATATTCTGGTGTTCGTTTGATACTTTGCCCAGTCAGCTAATTCAGGTTCAACATGTGGAACTGCTGATGAGTGTATATCATGTATGGAGAAAGAGATTGACAACAACTGTCACAGAAATCTGTGTGTGTATATGCTATACACAGTTGTGTATACAAGTCATGTCACAAACATAAAAAATAATAAAAAGAATTGAGATTCATGGCTCTAATAACAATACAACAATACTCACATTAAATTATATAAATAAAGCTCTGATATAAATACAAACTAATAATAATAATAATAGTAGTAGTAGTAGTATCTGATTTAGGTACAAAGCCATCAGTTTTGAAGGGAGCAGGTTAGTCAATACCAATGACCACAATAATTGAGCGGTACATTAGTTTATTGACCCTGGAGAGATGAAAGGCAAAGTTGACTTCGGTGGGATTTGAACTCAGAAAATAAGGAGCTGGAACAAATACTATGGGGCGTTCTATCTAACACTCATGACTTTGCCAATCTGCCTTATATATATATATATCATCATCATCATCATCATCATCATCATCCTTTAACGTCTGTTTTTCCATGCAGGCATGGGTT
>JAOPUL010000002.1:34057195-34068083 GCA_027564515.1 Octopus rubescens | reverse complement strand
GAGGCCTGGAGAAGAGCCATTAGGTAAAACCCGTCCAACCCATGCTAGCATGGAAACGGACGTTAAACGAAGAAGAATAATAATAATGCATGTCTCTTTCAGGCATTTCTGTTGCAGGTCCTTTTTAATACCACCAACTGCAATAATGCTTTGTCGGTGTGCCATCAAACTTGTCAAAGTTTGAGGTGTGTCTTGCCTGAGCTATGGGTTTCATATCCTTGTTCCTTCATTGGTGTCTCTTTAGTCATGGCAGCTAAAGAGTAGCAACCAAATAGAACATTAGTGAAAATGTTTATCTTCAAGAAATATTTTTGTGTGTCTAATTTCTGTCATGTAAATTATAATTATGCAATCTGCTATTTTGTTTATATTTTTAGATAACGAGCGATTTGTTGTAAAATCTATTTGATTCAAGAGTCCATATGTGTCTAAATTATAGAATCATTGACCTCATAAATATGAAAATAGTTTTCAAAGAAACCAAGGGATGGGTGGGGGTTGGGTGATTGAAGTTTTAGAACCAGCTGTTGGAGTTTTAATCTAATTATTTTATTTTTCTCTCATCTGACATGCTTATATTGAGAGTTAGTGAGGTTAAGGTGTTCAACTATGTATTGATTTGAATGGTCCTGATTTCAATCCTGGCTATAACCATTGTGTTGATGAAATAAATGACTAATTTGCTCTGCTTTGTAACCAAAGCCAACTGTATTTATTATGGACATACTGTCTCTGAAATATTAACGTTTAGTGTGTAGTCTCCATTTAAAAGATACAGTACTTATGGAAATCTAGCTGCTATACAAGCAATAACTGTTTAGAACCCCCTCTTTGTTGTCAGCCATTGTATCACAACTCAAAGCCTGTATTAATTAGCAGCAGTCGTACAAGAGGTATCTGTCTGTTTTAGCTAAATGAAAATATTTTAAATGTACAAACCCTTTTTACATTGAAGCAAGAGTAGAAAAATGGATGTGAAATAGTGGAGAGGTATATTGTACACACACACACACACACTTATTTTGTTATATTATTGTGAATATTTTGTAGTGGATAAAATATTCAACAAATAATTGGACCATGTTTGTATGATCAGGCTGTTGAAAACATTGTGGCATCTTTTAAAAAGATGCCCCTTCTAGTTAACTGGCCTTAGCTCAGCTATGTGGGTGCTCAACTGGTTAAAAATAGCAGCTAAATATCACTCACATCCTACCACGTCATTTTAGAAAAGTGAATACACATTAAGTAGTGTAGTCCGTGGTATACGAACAGATAGGATATTCATTGCTAGAATGTCTTTGTCCTCAATCAAGACTGACCAGGGATTAAGCATAATATGGTTTTAGTTGAGGCAAGAAAGGGACCTCTAACTTGCTAAAAATAACCATATTTATGAAACATTAGATTTTAAGGATGGGATGCCCTTTAAACAAAGATCTGCTTGGTTTAGGTTGATTTGAGTTTACTGTTGCTACTAGCTTCAGTTTAGCTAGAGAATAACTCCCAGGTTTTTGAAGGAAGTTACCTACAGTTGATTAATTAGCCTGTCATGATTATCTCTGATCATTACACTTTAAAACTTAAGAGATTCATTTTTTGAGACATTAAAGAACTGTGCCGGATTGATTGAAATGTATAAATGTAGGACCAACAATGATGCTCATTAAAATCCCTGGCTGGTTGTTTTTGAAAAAAATAAAACAAAAAACACTATCTGCCTTTCATATGATAGTTCAAAAATATGGCGTTCATTTAAAATTAAGATAATGTATTGGGACCTTGGGATATAAAACAAGAAATGGGGCTTGGGCGCCAATGTGCTGATCTCTTTGTGCAATTTTCACATCTGAAGAGAATTAGAAATTACAAACAAATTCCAAATATTTACTTTTTTTAAAAAAAGGACCAACCATAGGGCCATGTCTAGATGACACCCTTTTTTTTTTATGCTACGAAAGTTTTTTCACAATAAAGGCTGTAGTCCAGAACTTTATTGGTGTTTGGTTTGACACCACAATGGGATTAGAGTTGAAGGTGAGCTTTGCAGGGTTTATAGTTTATATCAAATTAAATATTGCTGGGATGAGAATGGAAAAATGATTTTATAAGTTTTTACTGTACAACCACTATCTGTTTACAAATGTATATAGACATTTGGAGCTGCTTATTTACTTGTCATTTATTAGTTTATCTTAGGAATCACAAGATGTAAAAGTGAACTGATGGATCGAGTAATCAGCTTTTTTCAAATTGACTCTACAACATGTATAGAGTACTATTCAAATATGTGTGTATCTTACATCATTTTCCCCCTCTTTGCATGCATACCTTGGTTTTGGGAGCAATTATTCTTTACAAACTCTTGACCTAAATCATAAGTGGTAGTAGAACCTGTTTTATATCAGTCAGATAATCTGGGGTAAGCAGAGTTACGTACCTTACTCATTGTAGCACAACACATTGGTTAATGTAGTAGTAACTAGGTTTGAACTCATTACTTTGTGGTTCAATACTCTTAGCACCTTAACATCACAACTATTATATATGGATGGGGGTGGTTTCAAAGTTATGCAAAAAAAAAAAAAATGGAGTACACAATACCTAAATACTGTGTCATATTTCTAATAAAATATTCTATTGCCACAAACTCCCCTCACTTAATGAATGAGCATCATCACCATTATATCACTTGGTTACTCCTCATATTTTTACAATTATATTTCACCTGGCTATTTTCACTATTGTATATGTATCAAGACTATTGTGTTTATTTTCATCTTTTTTTTTTTTTTTTTCGTATTATCTTTTTAATATTCTGACATATCTTTAAATATGCTGCTTTCTTTGAGGTGAAATATGTATTAACTATATCATTTCTGAAGCAGCTTTTAGATTTTAGTCAGATTGTAAGGGTGGGGATTCTCATTTGTGGCACAAAAACTTAATTGCATAACCTGTAGGCAATAAGGTCTGTTCCTGCCCTTCTCAATCACTCTCCTTCTCTGTCTGTCTGTCTGTCTCTCTCTTTCTCATACATCCACACGCACACTAAAACATAATGAAATTGGTTTATAACTTGTATGTGCGTGTCTTTGTTATACTATATTTCCTTGTCTTTAAAATAGTTATTCTGGGGTGGTTTCTGTCTGTGTGTCTGTCTGTCTCTCTCTTTCTCATACATCCACACGCACACTAACATAATGAAATTGGTTTATAACTTGTATGTGCGTGTCTTTGTTATACTATATTTCCTTGTCTTTAAAATAGTTGTTCTGGGGTGGTTCAAATAATCCTGTCTTGGGAAACAAGGGCGGTGAGATGTGGTTTCGTTTTTATAGTGAACCATATCCTGTTGGTTCACTGTTGTGGCTTGTGTTTTGTTAATGTGAGCATTTATTTATGTAAAATATGTAAATAAAATTCTAAAAAATCTGTTTCTTTTTCTTTGTTCTTTTTTTTACATCCCATCATACACTCTAGTGCATTCTTAGTTTTTCATGTATGTTGTTGTTACATTTGTGATGGTGCTGTATAACAAAACCATCACATGACCTAAACAAGAGCTTTCTAACTTGTCTTGGACAATTCAAAGATCAATATCTGTAACTTATCCAAAATGTTCCCTGAATTGCTACAGACAATTGCACAAGGGACACCAATATTATACAGGCAGTGAGCTGGTAGAATTGTTAGCACACCAGGCAAAATGCTTAGTGGCATTTCGTCCATCTTTACATTCTAAGTTCAAATTCCGTCGAGGTTGACTTTGCCTTATCCCCCCCCCTCCTCCGAAATTTCTGTCCTTGTGTGCCAACATTTGAAATCAATATTATACAGTTTACACAATGAAGCACCAAACGTGCTCAACTTGAACCTTGTCATCAATTTAATGTCTGCTTACATGGTTGGATGGAATTTGTTGGTTGGCTTTCCTGTCACCAACCTTCCAAGCAAGGTAGTATTTCGTCATGGATGATTGGAAATGGTCAGTGCTTGCATGATAGTGACATTACAACTACCACATGAAGTCAAGTCTAGGAGACAGTAACATGTATGCACTCACATGCGATAGGCCATTTTTTTTCAATTTCCATCTACCAAATCCACTCAAGGCTTTGGTTGGCCCAGTGTTATATAGAAGAAAGCATTTGCCCAGGGTGCCACACAGTGAGACTGAACCTGAAACCATGTAGTTGGGAAGGAAGCTTCTTACCACACAAGCATGACTGCCTAAACAATTGTTGAAAATATTGATTTCAAATTTTGACATAAAGCCAGCAATTTCGGGGGAGGGGATGTCGATTTACATTGGACCCCACCTCTCCTCAATGAAAATATGCAACATACAAACAACTCCAGCTCTCTCTTTTACACACACATCAAAACAAACATCTAGGCACACTGGGCCAACTTAGAATCAACAAATTCCACAACATTTTAACCTTCTGTGTGGCTTAATGCATGACATTACATTCTTTCTTATGGAACTGGATAGACAACTTGTCAATAGGTAAGACAAGGTTCAATTAGTGAGCTCCCAGGTCTAAATGGAAAGCCAATAATACAATGCAATTGTTATTGACTTTCCATCTGTTGTAAGATGATAGGGATTATCCACAGTCACAATGACAAAAATGAAGTGGTCATATAGTTGAAAAGGGGTTAAGAATCAATACAAATCAAAGGTTATAGTTAAAAAATAAAGGTGGAAAACAGCACAGAAGTATGTTTAAATATTGTTTTATATATGTTACATTGACTTTTATAAAATATAACCAGTTTCGATGTGTATGTCCATCTTATCAATTAAGTTATATTGTTTGAGCCAAGCTCAATCTTGATCAGATAGATCTGTTAATAGAGTTCCGACCATGTACCTTGTCTTTGTTCCAGTCTGAGAGTATCTAAAACTACATTCTATGGCCCTTGTTTACAACAGGTGTGATTTAAAGGAGTTTTGGATGTTATTTCTAGCAGCTCAAGCGACCACATAGGCAACTGAACGAAATACATCCTCTGCTTTACAAATTTGTTGGCATGAGGCTGACAGTTAAAGTGGGGTGGGATGGTGTTGTGACATGCCTTTCTAAAAATAAGCAACATAATTGAAACTAGCAGTACTTATGGAAATTCCATGGTTATTTTGAAAACTATAGATTGTTGGAAGTTTATAAAAAACCATGAAATGCACAATTTCTGGTGGAATTTTTTTTCTCCCTGAAGTGTTTGAATATTGAGAGTGTAAAGACCATATAGATCGTCCTGAAGGTACAATCCTCAGAAAAAAACAACTTTAAAATCTAAATTCTTTGTTATACATGTATTATCTTGGCTACCTTGAGTCAGGTATGGGGCATATGCCGTTGCAGCACGTCGACATTTTTTAACCCGTGCTGGTCACCTCTCAGTCTGATGTTCTCTAACTTTGATTCTAACGAGACATATAAACATGAGAACAAATTCATTAACTTCAACTTCAGTACCTCTGCTCCACATGCATGCTTCAGTTTCCTTTGATTCTGTTGAGAACTTCGATATTCTCTGAAGTCTGATTAACTCAAAATAAAATTCATTTTAATTAGGCTTTTTTGGACTAAAAGCTCAACCGTCGCCTACTGAAAGACTGCAGCGATAATAGTTTATAAGTGTATTTACAGTAGCATTGGCAGGCAATAATTGCAGAATCTCGTAGAGACTGAATCATTTCTAATGTTATAATACATTATTTACATAAAATTTAAAAAATAATTATTAGCAACAGGAATTATTATTATGGCTGGGCCACAGCAATAAAGTTCACTTGTCACACCTCAAGGTCCTGGATACATTCCAGGCCAGTCTCTGCAATCAAGTTGACGATGTTTTCCTTTTAAGACTAATTTGGATGCTTCCAGTTCAGGGTGGCACATGGTGACCAGATAGTCGCAGCCGTCTTTGCCTGATCTTGCTAACTTTCAGCAGGTCTCGATATGTTGCTGCCATTTCACTTTTAGGGCCATTTGTAGCATCTATCTAGCAACGGAAGCAGTACCCTTATATCCAACGTAACGTGGATGTCTTGTTAGAATGCAGTATTAGCTTTAAGAGGTCAGCATATAGTCGCATGATGCATAGAAACACAAACATATATTGTAGCCGACGGTAATCGTCTGTTATTGGCACAAGAACTGCTAGATCATGTGACCACAGTATTCGGCATTCTAACAAGACATCCACATTAAGTTGAATATCAAGATTGCCTTTTGGCACTAATACGGCTTCCGTCGCTAATAATTTTTTAATAAGCCTGCTGGCTGTTTGCGACATTAGTGACTGAAATTTTATATATAAAGACAGCGAGATTTGGTTGGTATGCAGTCACCGAACGCCTGCCTATGAGGGAGTCCAGTAGACTGAATTCACGTAGTCTGGCAGTTCCGGTGCTCATAACAGATGAGTTTCGTCTGCTACGATATATGTCTGCTTTTATGTAACCTGCGTCTATATGAGAGGACTTCTCAATGTTAATACCCCAGTATTCGGCGTTCTAACAAGACATCCACATTAAGTTGGATACAAAGATAAAATTAATACTTCCCTATCATATATATATATATAAACTACATCCATACAATATTATTTTAGCAGTATCTCAACATTTCAGTATGTACAAGTGTAATAATATAATACAAAAAATGTAGGTGTAATCATATCTTTCGAGAAATCTTTTAATACAAGTAAAACATGACAGTTCGTTGAGAGCTCAGTTCATAATGTTTGATCGGGTTGCTATCTAGGTGTTTCATTGGGAATAATGGTAGACAATTCATAAAGATTTTCGGGAATATTAATACTTTCAGCTTTATCTTATGTATCTCTTGATGGGGTTAAGTCCCTAATTGCTATGGTATTTTCTTGATCACTGAGAAAAATTTAGCATGTTGGCGATTTGATAATAATAGTTCAACATCTTGGACTGAAGGGTCGAATGTAACCCCAAACTTGAACTTTTTCGAGCAAGTAAGGCCATTCTCATTTTCTAGCTGATTTTTTTTTTTCGAAGAAAGGTGAAGAGACGTTTACGAGGTTTTTGCATCTTTGGATGTACACAATAAAAAAATATTTCGAATGTAAGACGCCGGGTAGAACACGTTGCCATTCGGGGTTAGTTAGATTTCCTGGCGATATCACCGTAACGCTTATACTGGTTATTTCTGATGGCGTGGTACTGGGTCGAGCGGCTTGTTGAAACTCCCATCCCTATTGTAGAAATGCTATAGAGACATGCAAAGCTGCTAGTATGAATGAACTCCTTCCGATATGTATAGATAGTAAGAGAAGGACTGGTCAGTCAATATTATGCGATCGAGAAGAAAAGAAGGATTGCGTGTCAATAATCTACGGAAAATTGGCTGCATTCTTTATGAATCGCCTCAATATCACCCACAGTTAAACGGGCCATTTAGACGAATGCTTCAAATAATTAAAATGTTTTGTTTTTTAATGTGTTCTCCCCGACAGACAAAACTTTGAATAATTTTCTATCCTGTCAGTATCAGAAGTATGATCATAACTGCTCAGTTATCGTATCATTCCTTATATTGACATATTAGAAAGTCTTTCTGTTTCTCTGTGACGCCAAATAAGAGCATCTTTAACTATTCTATAGATGTGATATAAAGATATAAGTATTCAACACCACATATTGCAAACTCTGTGATGCAAGCTGGAAGCAATTTTATTACATTTTGATGGAATAGAATTGGAAATTTAGCTCATGCTGACCAAATCAAGCATGAACTGTAGTCATTTAAAACAAGAAGGGATAATGGCGATGATGATAACGGTGGTGTCTCTCCTAGTTTGAGAAGCACTCATGGTGGTGACGTGGAAAAGCAAAACAACCCCGAACAGGATCAAACGTACCGAAATAGTTTGGAGATTAAGCCCTTACGTTTCAAGGTTATGTGGAAACGGTATAGAGAAATACGAAATTGTTAGCATGATTGAACTTCTCTTACAGTATATTATATGTATGGCTTATATATATGTGTGTGTGTCTAGGCAATTAGTGTTATTCTACTGAGAAAACCAAACGGATTACAATTGATAAGTAGAAGAGTCCCTCAACCCACAGCAGTTAAAGGAACTTTTAGCTACGTATAGTATTTTATATATTATTTAGTTTTTTCCAAACTATTTATTTTAACATCTTCGGGGATTGCTTATATCATAACACCTTTCATACACGAATAACTTTGGTTCGAGAAGTCATGATAGAGGTTGCTCGATCTAAGTGTACATATCTAGGATAAACCGAAAGTAAAAAGTAACGTGGTCAGTCGATGAAAAGATGTCACGATTAGGGAAAGCCAATGAAAAATGGGAATATTCATCGACAGCAATCAGCAAATATTTATTACTTGACGCTGTATGTAAAGGATCCTTAAAATCAGTATTTATGCGCTCAAAGGGACGCATAAATCCGAAGGACTAGACCAGGGGTAGGGTACCAGCGGCCTTTTAGGCCATTCTGTGTGGCCTTTTGAATGAATCCAAATTTTTCAGAACAAATCTTTTTAAGTCATTAAAAGGTTAGTTAACTTCAGAGTTAACAATTTCTTTCATTTTTTAAAAGTTAATTGGTACACAGTAGTTAGATTTTTACAAAATAATGTATAAATTTTGAAGAATATCTAATTGAAGTTTCTTAAATGCGGCCTTATCAGATTACAACTAACTTAATGCGACCTTCCAACGTGAAAAGGTTCCCCACCTCTAAACTAGACGATAGTATTGTCGCTGTAACTTTTGATAAATGCAACGTCCAGAAACCACACGCTTAATGTCGTCCATCGAACATGGAAAATTTCACCCCCAAACAAAATGTGTCAACTTAGTAATGCGAGAGTGGCAGGGAGATTTGTTGTGTTATAGGCAGTTACTTTGTGAAGCAGCAAGCAACACCACAAAAATAATATGATAGTATATTGCGGCAGCATTAAGAAATTCAGGATGATGCAAGATTTCGTCACAGAACAGCTTGATTTCTAATCGTTCACATTATATTTTTTCATTTTATATCATATACTTTTGTGTTTGATATCGAACATATAAGTAACAGATTTCTGACCAATCACTGGGGTAAATGGCTTGCCTAGAAAAACCTGACCCCACTTTTTGACAGCCTCAACTATCACGTAAATTTCTTTTTCTATTGTGCAATGATTTTTTCTCGGCATAATTAAGTGACATATACCAAAAATACTATAGGGCAATCATTTAAAATAAGATGATCCTGATGGCGGACTCAGATGCATCCGTTTCTAGGGTAAACAATATATGTTCGTCTATTAAACGTTACAGACCACGTAATAGTTGTTTTAAGCCATCGATTGTTGTTACAACTTCCACCAAGAGTGGAAACCGAGCATTTGATTAGCGGTCTTTGAGAATAATAAGCAAACAAACCCTATTATACGAGATAAAGTTTGTTTATTTGTAGATATGGGCATTGGTGCAGGCGTGGCTGTGTGGTAAGAAGCTTGCTTCCCAACTACATGGTTCCGGGTTCAGTCCCACTATGTGGCACCTTGCGCAAGTGTCTTCTACTATAGCCTCGGGCCGACCAAAGCCTTGTGAGTGGACAGAAACTGAAAGAAGCCCATCATATGTGTGTGTGTGTGTTTGTCCCTCACCACCACTTGACAATCAGTGTTGGTGTGTTTATGTCCCCATAACTTACCAGTTCAACAAAAGAGAACAGATAGAATAAGTACCAGGTTTAAAATAATGAATACTGAGGTTGATTCGTTCAACTAAAATTCTTCAAGGTGGTGCCCCAGCATGGCCGCAGTCTAATGACTGAAACAAGTAAAAGGTAAAATTTCTTTAAGTGGCATTTAATGCAAGGCGTGGGAATGCAATTTGTTACGGCTAATTTGATAACTCAGAATGCAAATAGATTTACTTGAAAATTTACATTTTCCGTTATTCAATGTCATGTAAGATTTACAAGCATCTTTAGAGAATTTTAATAAATTTTATGTTCCATTTGGGTCTTACTTCACAGTAATGTCGTTTAAATTGACGTACGTGTCTTCCTTATGCCAAACTGTTTGTAAGACCGAAGCTAAGATGCTTAAACTGAAACACTTGACCGTCTGCTTCGAAAACGTAAATATTTTATTAGAAATCAACGCAGCGGTACGTACTCATAAGACATTACTAATACTTTGGCGAGATATTATAACAAAGTCGTCTAAGTTGGACAGAGGGTAAACGCTTTAAGTAGGTGAATTATAGTTTCGGAGTAGCTGACTACTAACCTCCGTTTTTGCTGTTACAGTTAACATGTTTAACAATGTGAAGATGAATGGAAGTTGACTGGATCATTTGGTAGAATAGGCTGCGTGTAAGAAATGAACTCGATCCGGATCTTCGTTTTGTTAAATAATATATTTTATTTTGTCCAACTATACAAGAGGATTATGTTATCATCATGCCATTGTCGTCTTCAACCGGAACGTGTTTTAAGAGCTTACTATCCGACCTCATATGTCGAAGCTGCACATGGGGCGGAGAAAAGGAGATGAAGTGAATAGGTCTATCTCTGTCCAGAGATTGTCGGCAACTCTCGAAATCGCGCTGCTGGGACTGAAATTTCCGCGCTAGCGTCCTTCAACACTGCGCATGCTCATAAGCAAAAGGAGAATATCGGTCGAGTCGAGCCATTACTACATTACTCCCCTCCTAGGCCATAGGCCGATACATAAAAGGTACTGCAGTATGGCGACGATGGTGATAGCGTGCAACATGGGCGAATAAATGACAAGGCAAGAAGGCAGAAAACATGTAAAACACAAATGAAACAATTGAAGTGGAATACAAAATGTGCATTTCAGGA
>JAOPUL010000002.1:33831807-33841855 GCA_027564515.1 Octopus rubescens | reverse complement strand
ACATACATATATGTGATTTAGTGGTTAGGGTGTACGGTTTATGATCATAAGTTTTGGAGTTCGATTCCTGAACTAGCTGGTACGTTGTTTCCTTGAGCAAGGCGCATCGTTCCGCGTTGTTCCACTCTACTCAGTTAAAAAAAAAGGTGTAAACGAGTACCGGTCGAATTCTGGGTGCGGCCATCGCTCCATCTAGTAATCACATCCTCGATGTAGCGGTGAATCAAGGGTGAGAGCTGCGAGACGGTGTCTAAGTTTGTTCGTAACTACATAAACACCTAAAACAGTTAGCGAAACCATGGTACATGCTTCAGTTAATACTCGCTTATGAGCAGTAGTGTTGCTAGGGGTTGAAGCAATACTTCTGGATCTACTGTAAAAGCCTGTATAGGAGACAGGGGTAGGGTGGAAAACAAAAGGGCTGTCCCGGAAGCACTCACTCTAGCTACGTCACTGTTTGAGAGTGCCATAATCACCTACAAAACAAAACATAATTTCAACACAATTCTAAGAACACTGCTATAATACCACTCAGTCCAGTCATGTATACCACAATTCAGAACACTGTTTCCCATTCAATTCCAGCACATCTGTCATACTCCAGAACACTATTACACTAACGCCCTAAGAGCATAATCCACTAAGTTTAGACAAACGTACAGACAGAAGTAACAGCAGCAGCAGTAATTTTACTAGTCAAGGTAATTGCTTGGACTATGCACACAAGCAATGGTAAGTGCAGAACAATAACTGCTGCTTTCCGACTGAATCTTCGTCTATGACTACGAATCTTTGTAAACAGCGATCTGCGTTGGACAAACCACCTCTCTAAGAGTGTCAAGAAGGCTGAGGGTGTCCTAGCATCACTCAGTAAGACCTTTGACAGCCGTTCTCCAGCTATTTATTTAAAACTCTATAAGACAATGGTACGTCCACACTTGGAATTTGCATCACCAGTCTGGAATCCCTATCTTGCTCAGCATATAAATTTCCTGGAAACTGTTCAGAAACGAGCAACAAAACGAATACCTGCCGTCAGACATCTATCATACTCTGAACGTCTTGCTTCCCTGAGCATCGACACATTGAAGCTCAGACGTCTGGCAACTGACTTGGTAGACACCCACAAGATTATCCACCATCTTTCCAACAACCTTGGGCACCTTTTTGAATTCCATATGTCTAACACTCGTGGACATGCTTACAAAATAAAAAAAAAAACAACACAGTACCCACGACTTTCGGAAACACTTTTTCACGCTCAGAATTGCTGAAGCATGGAATAAACTACCTGCATCAGTCATTAGCTGTCGAGACACTAAATCCTTCAAAACTTTCATGCTTCCTGAAATCCACCAACAGTACACCTGATGCCCTTTTTTTCTTTTTTAGTTGTAGTGCACCTGAGCACTGTATACATACATTTCTTTCATTATATACTTGTAAAATAGGGGGACGTCTTATACGCTGGTAAATACGGAAAATTCAGCCTTGAACGGAACTCTACATTTAGCTAATCCCATAACAAGAGTTGTATTTAACTGAACGACTCTGTCAGTTTCATGATTAGCATACTTATCACTTTTACCATAGCAAAATTAATTAACTTAAATCCGCACTGACTGTCTCACATACTGAACTGTTGTTTTTATATAACGCATGAACTATCGCTTATGTTGCCATTGAAGTATATTATTATATTGCTTGAATCATATTGCCTAGTAATTCAATAATTATTATCCTGTCTAAATGCTATCGGTGTACGAGGGTCAACTGAGAAGTTCATAGGCTAACCAAGATACTCTCATGGAATCTGACCAAATGAGGTTTATTTTCCAACATAATCCCTTTTATGGTCCACACACTTCTTCCATTGGTGTTGCAGTGTTTGGATCCTCTTGGTGGAAAAGCTTTCATCCTGTTGGTAAAAAAAAAAAAATCAACAGCAGATATAATGTCGTCATCACTGCGGTACTGATTCCCAGTTAAGTGTTTTTTCATGTTGGGGAACAAATGATAGTCAGATGGGGCCAAATCAGGAGGATAGGGAGGGTGATCAACCAGTTCAAAGCCACAGTAACGCACAACAACCATTGAAACCAAGGACTTGTGTGCTGGAGCATTGTCCTGAGAACAGCTACAAATACCTAAGGCAAGATTCAAAATCGAATCCACAGTTTCAGACAAGTCATTGGCCTATTGTTGTCGCCTCTTGCACTAAGAAATTTATGAGAATAAGCTGACCTCTTAAACCTTTTCAAGTCATAAATGGGTCAGAACTGATATAGAGGGAAAATCCTTTGTTTTTGGCTTCATCTAGTTTAGTTAGAAAAATATAAAAATGCAACAGCAAATACGTTCATTCTCTTTGGTTGGTTGACGCCTACCAAGAACACATTTATCTTTTTTCCTTCTTTCCTCTTCTTTTCGTCGACGATGAAGAAAGAAACACCTTTATGCGTGGGACAACACACTGCTTATACACTCTACTTGCCTAGGCCTTATTACCCTGTCTCTCTTTATTGGTAACACAAAGATGAAACTAACTCCCACACACACTGAACTTTTAGGAGAGAAAATGTCACAGATTTTAGCAAGGTGAATGTGTTCATAGAATGGTATGTAAATATAATGTTAGAAGGCTTTTTGTGTTAAAGTGTTTATTGTACAGAATGTATTAATAAGATGACATGTAAATCCGAGTAAAGTTGTGAATGTGTGCTGGAGTCAGAGCGAGCTTTCGTGACTTACGATTTAATACAAAGTTGGTAGTTGGTAAGTTGTTGAGTCAGCTGAGCTAGAGTTGACGTGAACTGTTCAGTGTCCGCAGGCTAACTGATATTTTTAGGCGTGATATGTTCTACGGGCAGATAACTGCCATTTTGCATTATTACGCGCCTTGGTTTGCATTGTCGAAGCACAACTGTGTTACTGCGCTATAACAAACAGCTTCACTGACTCCGCTACAGACTAAAGAACTAGAGGCAACTTGTTTACTGTAACAACAAACAATTTGTGCACAAACAACTCGACGAAGTTGTATTTTCTATATTATAACGACATAAGGATCCCTATTAATAAATGGCTATTTTAATAAGCATTTAATAATGTTTCTTCTTCAATCATTTATACGATGTATCGATACGCATTGATTTTTATACTTGAACTTCTAACTCAAGAACTACATGCCACATGCCTTCTCTACTAAATGCTGCTAAAATTGGATTTTATATATGGTCATAACATCCTTCTCGGCAGTTTTCCTGGGCGTGATAGCGTTTCGTAACTGCTTCAGTAAGTTGGCATAGTACTCTCCATTGATGGTGTGACCCTTTTGAAGATAGTCAACAAACACAATGCCTTTTGTATCACCAAAAGTTGAGGCCATCACATTCCCTGCAGATGAAACAACTTTGGCCTTCTTTGGAGCAGGTGAGGAGGGATGTCTCCACTGCATGGATTATCTCTGGCTCAAAGTGACGAAGCCAACACTCGTCCTGGGTTAGAAAACGTTCAAGGAAACCAGCTTGATCTGTTTCAAACATTGTTAGATTTTCCCGTGATATGATCAACCTGGTGCGCTTTTGATCAGGTGTCAGAAGACGTGGCACCCACCAAGCAGAAACCTTCGTCATGCAAAGTTCATTGTGCAGAATATTCTCAATACTCTCACGGGATATGCTACTAACATTGGCTATTTGATTTATAGTCAATCGCCTGGCATCCATCAGCATGTGGTGAACACTATCAATGTTTTCCTCGGTGGTGGCAATTGTAGGAGTCCAGACGTTGGGTCATCTTCAAGACTCTCTCTTCTCCTTCTAAATTCAGCTTCCCACTTTTGCATTGTTGATAAAGCTGCAGCATCATCCCCTAATATAGCAAGCATGTCAGCATGAATGTCATTGGGAGCTAAACCCTTTTTCTGCAGGTACTTGATAAGACTACGATGCCAAATTTTGTCCATTTTCAAGAGAAGTCTTCTTTGAACAGTCAGATGTCAGTTTACCTGGACAGAAATAATGCAGTTATTAATAAGAAGAGTTGAAATTAATGCATGCAAAATTTCACAGCTCTGGTATCACTCCTTCATAGTCAACATATGAACTTTTCAGCCAGGAATAAGACCTTGTATATATGTAAATAAGTATAATAGTTATATATGCATATATAATCATTATACATTTCGTTGTTTTTCTCTACGCAACAGTTTGATTCATTCACGTTCACACGAAGCACGGTTATACATATACCTATTACGTACTTCATATATAAAGACATTCACGCATAACTAATGCATACTTTGCATATGTAAATATCGATGTATACACATATACAAAAAGATATGCAAACATATACATACACATATATTTTGTACACACTCACACGCGCGCGCGCGCACCAGTGTTAGACCGATATAGAGCCATACTTGTATAGTGAAAGGAGTATTATTTCATTGTCATTTATTGAAAGATTAAGAACGTTAGTCCAAATTCTTTCATGCAACATTTCAAAGACAACTCGCCACACAAGTTTTTAATGACTCACATGATCCCCCCCCCCGAAAAATATTATCGTTAAAATCAGTGCCGGATATACCATTGTGCTTAGGTGTGCTTAAGCACAGGGCCCCCGTTTGCCAGGAGATGCGGGGCATCTTCTTGTTCCAAAACTTTTTACCATGGATTTTTGCCCGACTGTCCAAACAACTTAACTAGCACAGGGTCCCATTTGTCCTAAATCCGCACTGGTTAAAATAGAGAGTGGATAGCATTAAAAACTGCATATCAACAGGAACATAAGCAGTAAATGAATGCATTAACCGAGAACTAGAATATATATAATGGATTATCTTTTTGTAGACGACAGATTAGGGTTTTGCAATTTCTTGCTGGCAAGATGATATGTTTGTAGTGATCAAATGTTTGTGCTGTACATTAGCTCACTCCCTGAATCAGATCGACATTGCACGGTGCGCCATGCGTCAGATCCCAGAGCTACGTGATATGAAGTTATTTTTTTGGGTTTTTTTGCGCAAGAACACAACGCACTGCATGGTCCAGAAATCGAAACCACAATCTTACGATAGTAACTGCAACATCCTAGCCATGTGGGCGCGTGGCCTAGTGGTTAGCGTGTTCCACTCACGATCGCAAGATCGGGGTTTCGATTCCAAAACCGGCGGTGTGTTCTGTTCTTGAGTAAAACACTTCATTTCACGTTACTCTAGTCCACTCAACTGTAAATCCGAAAGCTAAAACGAAGTGAATACAAGGAAGGGAGCGCATTGATATGTATATATATATATATATATATATATATACCGCTTGACAACCGATGTTGGTTAGTTTACGTCCCCGTAACATAGCGGTTCGGCAAAAGAATTGATAGAATAGGTACCAGGCTTGAAAAAGTAAGTGGTGGGGTCGATTCATTTCGACTAAAAATTCAAGGCGGTACCCCAGCATGGCCTCAGTCTGTTGACTGAAACAAGTATGAAAGGTATATATATATATATAAATAAAAAATATAAACAAGGGATAGATGTTAAATCATTACAACCGTTTCTACCTCATTTTTATTATTGATTAATGGTTATTACATTATATAAAAACAAAAAAAAAATGGTTTTCCTCAGATGAATACATTGACTTTAACAGATTTAGGATAAAATGTAGAGAATCATTACGCATTACGATTGTCTACGCATCCACGGACAAGTTACAAAAAGCGTGATTCCGCAAATTCACACATATATATATATATATATATATATATATATGTGTGTGTGTGTGTGTTTTGGTGTCACTGTATCGACCAAATTATAGGATGTTGTTATACAAGGTTGCTCACAATTCGCTTCCTTCTTTGTATACACGTCGTTTAAGCTTTCGGATATGAAATAGAACCACCGCTAGGGTACTAACCATTATCAACCATATATACTTAATATATACACTCTATGTATTTGCCGGTAGGCTACGATTTGGCGTGGTGGAGTATACTCTCTCAAACGCCGGGTGTTAAAACACCTGGAAGTCATGGACTGGCGAAATAACTCACCTCTAATCCCATCTAGGAGTGATGGACATCGGTGTTTCGCCATTTCTGTGGCTTATCAACATCATGTACTCGAACAGGATCGGAGATGAATCATATCGCCAGTCCACAACTGATGTTGATGAGCCACAAAAATGGCGAAACATCGATGTCCATCGCTCCTAGACGGGATTAGAGTGAGTTATCTCGCCTTACCGTGACTTTCAGGTGTTTTAACACCCACCGTTTTGAGAGAGTATTCTCCACAAATATACCGGCAAATATACGAAGAGTATACGTTAAATATGTGTGTTTGATAATGTTTATATATATATATATGAAAGACAAGGTATAAATAATGGTCATTACATATTATTAACTTTATTACAGTAAAATTGACTTACAACTATTTCCAGTAGTCATTATAGTTTCGTTATTAATAGGTTTACTCAATTGGTCCATTGCGATTGTTGGATGATTTAAAATGTAATCCTAAAATCCATTTTGCTTGGTGGTGTTTACTTGGAATATAATATGTGTGTGGATAAACCGCATTATTACGTATGACTTGTGGAAACGACCGTAGCGAGGCAATAAAATATTTATGAACTCCATCTAATAGTTCTTATTATTACTATAACATTCCTAAGCTATGCCGATACCAAAAATCATAACCGTCCCCGAATACTACTCTGGAAGATGAAATAGAAGCAGCGCTAGTGTAATGAACGTTATCGAGCATATATACTTAACGTAAATGGTTTGTGTAGTTGCATCTCTGCAAGCCTCTCTGGGACCTACACTTGGAATCTCTACCAATAAGTACCTGTTATGCACAGAATTACATGGGTGGAACTATGAAAGCTCACAAGCAACAACATTTTCGACTTCCAGACACATTTCGACTCACGTCTCGAAGTTCAGATCCTACTCTCTTCCACAATTCTACCCGGATTCTTGTGCATATAGACTCTTATAGACTCTCGAGAACCTTTTCTTAGGATGCACCTATTCTTTCTTGCATTTCAGTAGCAGATTTCTAGCAACGGATACTCCACCTATTCAAATTTGTCATTCTTTATTTCGATATTTTGTTTACTTTTCATTTCGTACAGTTAACATTAATTTCTGCCTTGCAAACTTTTATATGTTTACACGATAGCACGTTCATAAATCCACAACACAATTAGGTTTAACTTTAATGCCGCGTTCATTCCGCGAAGACGACTAATTCTGATGTCTCTTTATCTCCGGCCGCCTACACACGCATCATTCACTATTCTCAGATAATGATTTTCGCCCAGGCTTTGGTGAGAGAGATGGGTGTTGGAGTCACCACTATGAAGCTGGACCTGGAGGACCTTCGCTACCCTCGTATAAGAGGCATAAGGGACACATTCTGACAGCCAAGGTCAAGAAGAACCACTTGACGAAGACAAAGAAGCTCCTGAACAAGCTGAGGCATCCTGTTGAACCAGGGATGCTCTGGTTCTTTTCAGGTGAAAAGAACTTCTGCCAGGACCAGTCAAACACATTTAAAAGCATAAAAATAAACTAAAAAGCATCTAAAAACCACTACTGAAATGGAAAATCAATCAAAATACATATGAAATTATGTACAAATCCTTTACTAAAATAGATATAAGATAATGAATTTAAAAACATGGTTTCTCGTGTTACGTTGTTTTTCGAATCTAGTCGCATGGTTTGGAACTTTAACAAAACGAAGATAGACGAAAACTGAAGTTATTGGTTAAGGAAGGCTGCGAATAAAAAGTAACTCCATCCGTATCTTGGTCTGTTAAATATTATTTATTTTATAACGTGTACGTGAACAGAGAATCGCCATAATGCCGAGGTCGTCTTCAGTTCTGCTTATTCTCCATACTCCGTCATTCTATCACGCGTTGTAATTCTGAAGTTAAGAGAAAGAAATAACGTCCTTCATTTAGGAGAGAATAGCTGGAACTAACTTGTGGTTTGCTCGGAACTTTGACTCCTTGGTTTTCGCGCCTTGTCCCTCTGCACATGTTCCACTATCTGGTACATGCGCAGATGCGCCAAGACGTCACATCTGGTGAGTCATGGCCGACAATCCAAAGGAGACTATCAGACCTGGAGCAATACTGCATTTACTCCCCTTGTAGAGAGTTTCTAGAAGAAACGAGCGAAGTCGGTGAACATAGTGAAATGTTGAAGAACGACAGACTGACAAAAGCAATCAAAGATTCCCTCGCAGGAGTCGACAAAGAAGTAGTGCTGTCCAAAATACGCTGTCTCCTTAGATCTACAAGTAAGGAATAATGATGCAGGAAATCGACACCTAGTATAGGATAAGGCAGGATTAGCAATGACGAAAATCCATTTGAAGTCTACGTAGAGCCAAATCGAGCGACAGCGATATCCGTCCATACGTGTGGATGGTAGAATGGTTTACCGCTGACAGGGTGATATCTGATTGCATAGGATTATCAGAATCAAAACGGAAAGGCCAGACACTGACTGAAGCTCCAGTGTCAACCATGAAGCTTTTCGAAGATAAGCTATCCCTAACGAAGAAAGCACGATTCGGTGTCTGGTTCATGGAAACTGGTGACATGCCCACAGTCTCCAATCCTAGTTTTCCTGCGGCACGAATGAACAAGGTTGGACGCATTTCCGAGCGTCCTGTCTGAATCGACGATGGTACCAACAGACATTGTCTCTGGAAGATGAACGATGATCGACTACCGGAACGAGGTCTCCCAGAAGAATGCATGTTGCAAAGACGGGCAACTTGCCATGTTAATTCCGTTATGGCTTCAAAGTTGCAGACTTTTCACTAGATCCAGCGGTGGAAGGAACCCGTGGAGCGGAAGATGCGACAGCTACCACACTCTCGGCAGAAAGTCTACTGGAAAATTCCAGTACTTTGTCCGCAGCGGACGCCAACTGATCGATTGTGCTGCTTTCCAACATGGAAGCCAAGATTGACTGCACACTGGAAGGCAGACGAGACAAAAAAAGCTGCTTGACAAAAGATTTGTTCTCTGTGGGAACTTCTGCCAAATCTAGAATTCGATGCAACAATTCCCGTCGGCTTCTGATCGCTGAGGTGAACATCCTCAAGAAGAGAACGGAAACGGCTCTCGGAGGACTGAGAATTCCTCCAGAGAACCTCTTCTTTGATGAAGGCATATGTGGCGTCGGAAGGAGTTTCAATTATTAAGTCCTTGATAATTGCTGCAAGTGGCGAAGGAATGAGGACAATGTGCAGTTGCTGATTATCGGACTGTATTCCATTTGCGACAAAATATGATGGGATCTTCATTGTAAGCTGGTAGAGCGACAGAACTCATGTTTAAAAATGAAGGTACAAATAGCAGGCGCAAAGGAAGATTACAGATAATCCTGAAGCGAATCGGCAAAAAAATGTGGTAGGAAAACGAAGGTTGACCGAAGAAGAGAATTTTCAACAATGACACAGGAGACACAGTTGAGGAAAGCATATAGGCGAAAATGTACCTTCAAACAGAGAAATGCTCTGTGTCGCGGCAGGTTGAAAAACAAATCGTGTAGCACATGGTGTCGCCCGCCAAAATCTTTCGAACGCAAGAAAAAATTGTTAATGGCGGCTTAACTAAAAAAAATAATCCATGCTACTCCACTGGAATATGCAGAAAGACAACGGCTGGCTATTCATAATGAAAACATTTTCCAAAGGTTGTGCGAAGACACTAATAACTGTGAACATGACGATCAGTAAATTGGAGGGGGGTGGGGTGAAAGATGTCCATAAAAATCTCTCGCACCCAAATGAAAAATGACGATAAAAAACTCGATATCAATTCTTCGTCATTGAAAAGTATATTAAACCCTGTCTGTTGGTTATATGAAAGACTGGAAATCCATTTTCATTGAGCAAATACCACTGGAGACATTTTAAAAAATTAATTTCTGCCAGAAATATTTAAGTTCTCTTCTTGATGTAGTTTCAAGATGGCTGACGATAGAATATTTGCTTGAGGCA
>JAOPUL010000002.1:33751626-33764248 GCA_027564515.1 Octopus rubescens | reverse complement strand
ATTTGAACTCAGAACGTAAAGTCGGAAGAAATGCCGCTAAGCATTTTTCCCAACGTGCTAACGATTCTGCCAGCTCATTGCCTTATAATGATAATAACAATCCTTTCTATACTGGGCACAAAGGCCCAAAATTTTAGGGGAGGAGAGTAGTCGATTACATTGATCCCAAGTTCGTATCTGGTACTCACGTTATTGACCCCGGAAGGATGAAAGGCAAAGTCGACCCCTGCGGCATTTGAACTCAGAACGTAAAGTCGGAAGAAATGCCACTATGCATTTTTCCTAGTGTGCTAATGATTCTGCCAGCTCGCCGCCTGGGTAATAATAATAATAATAATCCTTTCTATTATAGGCACAAGGCCTGAACTTTGGGGAAAGGATCTAGTTGATTACATTGACCCACAAAGTTGACCTAGGCAGAATTTGAACTCATTTTGTCCGGCATGCTAACAATTCTGCCTGCTCACCACCTTAATAATAATAATAATGATGGACTCTCCTGTCAAAGACTATATATGAGTGTTCAGCTGTTGCCAAACGAGCTGCACCAATGATTTGTTTATAGTGATCAAATGTATGTGCTTTACATTAGCTCGCTCTACATTAGCTCACTCTCTCCATCAAATTGACGTTGCCTGAACAGGTGCACAGTGTACCATGTGTCAGATGTTGAAGTGATCACAGAGCAATGTGAGATGAAATGTTTTGCTCAAGAACACAATGCACCACCCAGTTTAGGAATTGAAACCACGAACTTACGAATGTGAGTGCAACACCCTAATCACTAGGCCATAATAATAGGGGAAAGAAGATGACATTTTTATGAATGTTTTTGAAAATCTATAGAAGTAATGAAAAGGAGGTAGAAATATTGTTAAATACAGTCCAACCCATGCTTGCATGGAAAAACGGACGTTAAAGGATGATGATGATGATGATGATGATGACTGAGAACTTTTACTGCAAATATAAGGATGGAATTTGGAATGAAGAAGTGTAATCATTTGACATCAAGGGAAGGTGAAATGGGATTGACCTCTAAAGAGATTATAGAGGAGATTGACACAAATAAAAGATATAAATACCTCAGTATCTTGGAAGCAGATGAAATACTTCATACCAATATGAAATATATCTGAAAAGAATACTACAGAAGCATTAGAAAAGTGGCTTCCTCAAAACTCAATGGGAACAACAACCAAACAACTGTACATTCATGGGCACTGTCACAGGGTGGGTATAATAGACTGGCAGAAAGAAGATTGACTGATCAGGTAGAGGCTGTCTTATTGGTTTGTGAGCCAAGATAGTTGACCTTGTTGGTGAATAAATCATTGCAAGTCAGCCTGATCTTCTTTTAGATGTAGACTAAGATGGTTGTGTCTAGCAACAGCAACAACAGTCCTGTATATGAGTATTGATTCATCAAAGAGGAAAGGAGGTTAAATACAAACGACCAACAGTATTTGAAATCTGACTCCAAATGGAATAAGACTAAATATGACTGACACTTTAGTCCATCACTAATGTATTTGATCCGATTGTCAACTTAATCTGTGCAATGATATCAAGTACCATCTGAGTCATATCTCTTCTTTTGTCTATAACACTTCTAAAACATATTTCAGAATCATCATCATCATGTGATTGGTGTGGCTAGGCTATCCATTGTTTATTTATTTTAATGAAAAATTCATTGTGTTTCATTTCCTGTCATCTTTTTACGAGTCAGTTTTTTCTTTTGTTAACTTACGTCAGACACAATGGGTTGCAAGGCATCTATTCCATTAATTATATTTGTGTGGCATTGTTCCATCATATGTCAGTTAAACCTATTAATACTAGGTATGCTGTTACCATTGGACTTTGTTTTCATCTGTTGTTTCACTTATATGATCCACTAAGAGTCCTTGATGCTCTGCCAACTAGTTTAGCCTTTGGTCATGGATTATAAACCATAAATGTTATATTCTTTACTTTGTTTAAATGTTGTAATTTTTTTGTAACTGTGTGGTTGCAAATCAGTGAATTGAAATCATGAAATTGTTGTATGTGCACAAGTTTAAAGGTGGATGAGATTAGTTTGAATTCTTAACAGAGACTTTTGCTTGAAGAAATCTGTGGGATACCAATATCAGTTGACAGAAATTAATCCCAGTACTTGAAAGGTATTCTATTTTGTTGAAATGGAGGGACAAAGAGTAATGTTTACTTCAGTGAAATATGGATTAAGAACCTAAAAAGCTGGAACTAAATACTGCAAGCTGTTTTACCCAACACTCTGATGATTTGACCAACCCACTATGAATTCTATAAACATTTTTATGCCAACCCACTTGGGATCACCCCAGGCTCATTGATATAAAACCTGCCTATTTTAAAGTGTTCATATTTAAATTAACTCCCACCATCTAAATTTCATATAAGAACCATTTGATAAATTGATATCAATTTAATTTGTTAATTAATAAAAAATAAAAAAGATTATTTTACTAAATCCCTTTAAATGTTTTGAAAAATAATACACATAATCAATGAATTTTGCCAGAAATTTGATCACAAAGAGATAAATTGTTTTTTTATTGTTCAAGCCATTATGATATTGTCTATGCTGAAGCTCTGTTGCAATAAAAAAAACTTCATTCTTGTATATTTGTTTAATGAAATTCTAACTTTTCCATTCTCAGGAAAATTGGCCCAACCCTACCTTTCGGTATATTCTGCCACTAAATTTGCTCTTGATGGATTCTTCAGTGGACTGCGCATGGAATTAGAATTGAAGAAATGTGATGTTTCAGTGACATTGTGTGTCATTGGTCTCATTGGTAGGTGACATTTTCTTTTTCTTCCTATAAATAAAACTTTTATAGCAAAACATAATCCAAAACTTAATGCACAGGTAACTCATCCTGTAGGAAAACTGCTACCTGACTCTCATGAAATAATCATGTCTTTATTAGAAAAATCTCAACAAACAGGCTTTATGCAGCATTCCTATCATTCATTGCTGAGAACTTTAGTTAATCATATCAGACCCAATACTTATATTAGTCATGTACTTATGTATCAATTTCCGTTTATAGAATTGTTATCTTTTGACATAAAATAATGTAACTAGGAATGATTTTTTACACTAATAGACATAGACATATCCATTCTGCCTGGCACTATAGGCAAGTGTCTTCTGCCACAACCTCAAGTCAAAGCTTTGTGAGAGAAATTTCCTAAGAGGAATAAATTATTCATTGGACATATAGGTAATCTAGGGTGAGAAAGACCATACAACACAATGACAGTGTTTTACAAATTAATGTTATAGCATCAAAAGTCAGTCTTCTTTTGAATCATACCAGTTTGTCACCATAATTTGGATGCTTAATTATAATTCTTGTAACATTAAACAAATAAGAAATGAATCTTCTGGTTAGGGTGCTCCTGTCAACTGTAGTAAATTTCCCCCCAAAGATTCTGCATTTATTCAGCTGTTTGGTAAATTGATTAAGGATCAAGAGGGTTCTAGAGGTTAAACAAAACACCTTCTGAACTCTCATATGTCTAGCTTTTACTTCTAATTTATTTTTCATCCAATCAGAATATGCAACCAGGAATGCCAAAGTTGTACCAGGCAGAATCTGCGACATCAGTTGGCAGTGTGGACAATGTGGGCCCTGATATACCCATAGATGTAAACAATACAAATTGTTGGAACATCTACTCAAGCTAACTAGAGGCTAACAAGAATTCACTTTGCTGAACACATAACTTATTTTTACGGCCATGGAATTTAATTTTCTGTCCATATAACTCAGTTTGCAACTCCCAGAGCTCAAAATCTTGGGTAACCTTTGTACGCTCTATCATTCTTCAATCAGTTTTCTATCAACTGATCAAAGTTATCCTACAATCTATTGGGTTATTGAATCATTAGAGACAGTAATGGTCTTTCAGCATTTTGAAATAGATCATATATTAAAGACACAAGCATGGTTTTATGGTTAAGTTTACTTTGTAACCATGTGGTTCCAGATTCAATTTCACAGCATGATATAGTGGGCAAATGTGTTTAACCATAGTTACCAACATATTTTGAGTGAGATTAGATAGATGGATACTGCAGAATACCATCATAAATGTAATATAAATATGTGTGTGTGTTTCCAGTGATGTAAACATCAACTACAAAATTGGTAAACAGGTGCTTTCAAACAAAAATATCTTGTGACATTTGTTCCTCCCAAATTTCACATTCTCTTCCTTGTTAATCTTGCCTTTGTAAATGCAGTGAACCAGTTAATGGGTCATTAGAAACATATTACAAATGATGCTGTTGTTAACAAAAATCCAGCATAAAATTATAATAAAATACAAAATTGTTGTCCAATATATTGACAATGGCTGAATTGACAGCTAGATCTTTAAACTGAAGGGCAGAGTGCTCTGGAATGAAATGTAGGATGTCCCAAGCTAATAGTCTGGACTGAGTGGTGTAAAACTCAAACTGACAGATACTAAGATTAAAAGAAGCAATGGCTCCAGCTGAAAACCAAAAACAACAGATATAACTTGCATATATATAACACTGCCCCATAGTAGTCACATCTTCTATAGGGTACACAATATAACTTATTGGTGATACAGCATAATTTTATAGGCTAAACAGCATATATTTTCTTCTGTCAAAAGAAGTAAATTAAATGTTGTTGTAAAAGTAGATAAATAGAAAAGAGCTTAAACACTAAGCAAGAAAACTTAATTCGTGTATGGAAGAGAGACTAAAGCAGGGGACACAACTCCAAATGGCATAACTCAAAATGGCATAACTTTTTCCAAATTACAATTAGAAATAAGCACATAGTGAGGTGAAAATTATTTTAATTCGTATTTTCTTCTCAATGCATACTGACTGCTAATTTTGATTGAAATGTTGATGCAGTCAAACCATTTTGATTATTTGACATTCTCTATATGTCTTGAATAGAAGTATAGGGAATGTCCTCTCTTCTATGCATGTAAATATAGTACTGATTACTCTTTTTTTTTTGCCTCCCACATTAAGTATTTAAGCACTTATTGTTTTATTTCATATGTGTATGGCATTGCTAGTTAATTTCCTTTTCATTGTCATAAGCAAGCTTTTGTGGTTAAGAAGTTTGCTTCCCAACCATATGGTTTTTGGTTCAGTCCTACTGTATGGCACCTTGGGCAAGTGTCTTCTACTATAGCCCCAGGCCAACCAAAGCCTTGTAAGTGGATTTTGTAGACAAAAACTGTAAGAAGCCCATCATGTGTGTGTGTGTGTGTGTGTGTGTGTATATATACACATATATATATATATATATATAGACAGGCGATCGACTTTCGGCAAATTAGACTGAGAAAACAATGTTTACCATTGGTCTTTCCAATTGCTAATACTATCTATCGGTTGCATCTCCATGTAGGAGCAAGGTGAAATAATGTGTCTTGCTCAAGGACATAACACATCTCCCGGTCTGGGAATCGAACTCATAACTACACGATTGTGAATCCAATTCTCTAACAACTCAGCCATGCACCTAAATATATATATACAGTGTGTATACATGTGTGAGAGTATGTTTGCATCTCTTTTTCTTGACATTGTGTGGTTGTTGTAAATGAATATCATCCATTTTTAATATTCTGTAAACACATGGGGAAATATTACCTTACTTTGAAACAGATAAAGGTTGGTGACAGGAAGGGCAGCCAGCCATAGAAAATTTGACCGTAACAAAGATGGAAAAATGGACATTAAACTGATGATGAGGTGGAAATAATAATGATGAAATCCTTTCTGACTTAACTTCAATGATCTTCTATACTTTTGTTTCATCATTTCAGGAACTGAAAATGCTGTTTCCAAATTGAAGGAGTTTCGAAAAGGAAGTGTTCTGGATTTGATCAAACCTGCCCGACCAGAAGATGCCGCTATGGCCATCATCAAAGGGGGAGCTCTGCGTCAACGAGAAATATACTTTCCCTACTTTTCAGCTAAATTTTATACAGTCTGTAGAGATTTGTTTCGGGGTCTTCTAGAAGGTTCCATAAAATTTATGTATCAGTGAAATATCTTATTCGTTGTAGCTTGATTTACTGGCTTAGTTCACTGTTGTTGCCTGTAAGTCTTCTTATTCTATGTGTGTGTGAATATATACATATTGCATAATGCTTACTCTGTTGTTGAAATATCATTTACTTTTTAAATGGATGAACAAGTACATATAGACATACATATAGAAATATATGTATGCATACATACATACATACATACATACATACATGCATGCATGCATGCATGCATGTATGTATGTATGTATGTATGTATGTATGCATACATATATTTCTATATGTATGTCTATATGTACTTGTTCATCCATTTAAAAAGTAAATGATATTTCAACAACAGAGTAAGCATTATGCAATATGTATATATTCACACACACATAGAATAAGAAGACTTACAGGCAACAACAGTGAACTAAGCCAGTAAATCAAGCTACAACGAATAAGATATTTCACTGATACATAAATTTTATGGAACCTTCTAGAAGACCCCGAAACAAATCTCTACAGACTGTATAAAATTTAGCTGAAAAGTAGGGAAAGTATATTTCTCGTTGACGCAGAGCTCCCCCTTTGATGATGGCCATAGCGGCATCTTCTGGTCGGGCAGGTTTGATCAAATCCAGAACACTTCCTTTTCGAAACTCCTTCAATTTGGAAACAGCATTTTCAGTTCCTGAAATGATGAAACAAAAGTATAGAAGATCATTGAAGTTAAGTCAGAAAGGATTTCATCATTATTATTTCCACCTCATCATCAGTTTAATGTCCATTTTTCCATCTTTGTTACGGTCAAATTTTCTATGGCTGGCTGCCCTTCCTGTCACCAACCTTTATCTGTTTCAAAGTAAGGTAATATTTCCCCATGTGTTTACAGAATATTAAAAATGGATGATATTCATTTACAACAACCACACAATGTCAAGAAAAAGAGATGCAAACATACTCTCACACATGTATACACACTGTATATATATATTTAGGTGCATGGCTGAGTTGTTAGAGAATTGGATTCACAATCGTGTAGTTATGAGTTCGATTCCCAGACCGGGAGATGTGTTATGTCCTTGAGCAAGACACATTATTTCACCTTGCTCCTACATGGAGATGCAACCGATAGATAGTATTAGCAATTGGAAAGACCAATGGTAAACATTGTTTTCTCAGTCTAATTTGCCGAAAGTCGATCGCCTGTCTATATATATATATATATATATGTGTATATATACACACACACACACACACACACACACATGATGGGCTTCTTACAGTTTTTGTCTACAAAATCCACTTACAAGGCTTTGGTTGGCCTGGGGCTATAGTAGAAGACACTTGCCCAAGGTGCCATACAGTAGGACTGAACCAAAAACCATATGGTTGGGAAGCAAACTTCTTAACCACAAAAGCTTGCTTATGACAATGAAAAGGAAATTAACTAGCAATGCCATACACATATGAAATAAAACAATAAGTGCTTAAATACTTAATGTGGGAGGCAAAAAAAAAAGAGTAATCAGTACTATATTTACATGCATAGAAGAGAGGACATTCCCTATACTTCTATTCAAGACATATAGAGAATGTCAAATAATCAAAATGGTTTGACTGCATCAACATTTCAATCAAAATTAGCAGTCAGTATGCATTGAGAAGAAAATACGAATTAAAATAATTTTCACCTCACTATGTGCTTATTTCTAATTGTAATTTGGAAAAAGTTATGCCATTTTGAGTTATGCCATTTGGAGTTGTGTCCCCTGCTTTAGTCTCTCTTCCATACACGAATTAAGTTTTCTTGCTTAGTGTTTAAGCTCTTTTCTATTTATCTACTTTTACAACAACATTTAATTTACTTCTTTTGACAGAAGAAAATATATGCTGTTTAGCCTATAAAATTATGCTGTATCACCAATAAGTTATATTGTGTACCCTATAGAAGATGTGACTACTATGGGGCAGTGTTATATATATGCAAGTTATATCTGTTGTTTTTGGTTTTCAGCTGGAGCCATTGCTTCTTTTAATCTTAGTATCTGTCAGTTTGAGTTTTACACCACTCAGTCCAGACTATTAGCTTGGGACATCCTACATTTCATTCCAGAGCACTCTGCCCTTCAGTTTAAAGATCTAGCTGTCAATTCAGCCATTGTCAATATATTGGACAACAATTTTGTATTTTATTATAATTTTATGCTGGATTTTTGTTAACAACAGCATCATTTGTAATATGTTTCTAATGACCCATTAACTGGTTCACTGCATTTACAAAGGCAAGATTAACAAGGAAGAGAATGTGAAATTTGGGAGGAACAAATGTCACAAGATATTTTTGTTTGAAAGCACCTGTTTACCAATTTTGTAGTTGATGTTTACATCACTGGAAACACACACACATATTTATATTACATTTATGATGGTATTCTGCAGTATCCATCTATCTAATCTCACTCAAAATATGTTGGTAACTATGGTTAAACACATTTGCCCACTATATCATGCTGTGAAATTGAATCTGGAACCACATGGTTACAAAGTAAACTTAACCATAAAACCATGCTTGTGTCTTTAATATATGATCTATTTCAAAATGCTGAAAGACCATTACTGTCTCTAATGATTCAATAACCCAATAGATTGTAGGATAACTTTGATCAGTTGATAGAAAACTGATTGAAGAATGATAGAGCGTACAAAGGTTACCCAAGATTTTGAGCTCTGGGAGTTGCAAACTGAGTTATATGGACAGAAAATTAAATTCCATGGCCGTAAAAATAAGTTATGTGTTCAGCAAAGTGAATTCTTGTTAGCCTCTAGTTAGCTTGAGTAGATGTTCCAACAATTTGTATTGTTTACATCTATGGGTATATCAGGGCCCACATTGTCCACACTGCCAACTGATGTCGCAGATTCTGCCTGGTACAACTTTGGCATTCCTGGTTGCATATTCTGATTGGATGAAAAATAAATTAGAAGTAAAAGCTAGACATATGAGAGTTCAGAAGGTGTTTTGTTTAACCTCTAGAACCCTCTTGATCCTTAATCAATTTACCAAACAGCTGAATAAATGCAGAATCTTTGGGGGGAAATTTACTACAGTTGACAGGAGCACCCTAACCAGAAGATTCATTTCTTATTTGTTTAATGTTACAAGAATTATAATTAAGCATCCAAATTATGGTGACAAACTGGTATGATTCAAAAGAAGACTGACTTTTGATGCTATAACATTAATTTGTAAAACACTGTCATTGTGTTGTATGGTCTTTCTCACCCTAGATTACCTATATGTCCAATGAATAATTTATTCCTCTTAGGAAATTTCTCTCACAAAGCTTTGACTTGAGGTTGTGGCAGAAGACACTTGCCTATAGTGCCAGGCAGAATGGATATGTCTATGTCTATTAGTGTAAAAAATCATTCCTAGTTACATTATTTTATGTCAAAAGATAACAATTCTATAAACGGAAATTGATACATAAGTACATGACTAATATAAGTATTGGGTCTGATATGATTAACTAAAGTTCTCAGCAATGAATGATAGGAATGCTGCATAAAGCCTGTTTGTTGAGATTTTTCTAATAAAGACATGATTATTTCATGAGAGTCAGGTAGCAGTTTTCCTACAGGATGAGTTACCTGTGCATTAAGTTTTGGATTATGTTTTGCTATAAAAGTTTTATTTATAGGAAGAAAAAGAAAATGTCACCTACCAATGAGACCAATGACACACAATGTCACTGAAACATCACATTTCTTCAATTCTAATTCCATGCGCAGTCCACTGAAGAATCCATCAAGAGCAAATTTAGTGGCAGAATATACCGAAAGGTAGGGTTGGGCCAATTTTCCTGAGAATGGAAAAGTTAGAATTTCATTAAACAAATATACAAGAATGAAGTTTTTTTTATTGCAACAGAGCTTCAGCATAGACAATATCATAATGGCTTGAACAATAAAAAAACAATTTATCTCTTTGTGATCAAATTTCTGGCAAAATTCATTGATTATGTGTATTATTTTTCAAAACATTTAAAGGGATTTAGTAAAATAATCTTTTTTATTTTTTATTAATTAACAAATTAAATTGATATCAATTTATCAAATGGTTCTTATATGAAATTTAGATGGTGGGAGTTAATTTAAATATGAACACTTTAAAATAGGCAGGTTTTATATCAATGAGCCTGGGGTGATCCCAAGTGGGTTGGCATAAAAATGTTTATAGAATTCATAGTGGGTTGGTCAAATCATCAGAGTGTTGGGTAAAACAGCTTGCAGTATTTAGTTCCAGCTTTTTAGGTTCTTAATCCATATTTCACTGAAGTAAACATTACTCTTTGTCCCTCCATTTCAACAAAATAGAATACCTTTCAAGTACTGGGATTAATTTCTGTCAACTGATATTGGTATCCCACAGATTTCTTCAAGCAAAAGTCTCTGTTAAGAATTCAAACTAATCTCATCCACCTTTAAACTTGTGCACATACAACAATTTCATGATTTCAATTCACTGATTTGCAACCACACAGTTACAAAAAAATTACAACATTTAAACAAAGTAAAGAATATAACATTTATGGTTTATAATCCATGACCAAAGGCTAAACTAGTTGGCAGAGCATCAAGGACTCTTAGTGGATCATATAAGTGAAACAACAGATGAAAACAAAGTCCAATGGTAACAGCATACCTAGTATTAATAGGTTTAACTGACATATGATGGAACAATGCCACACAAATATAATTAATGGAATAGATGCCTTGCAACCCATTGTGTCTGACGTAAGTTAACAAAAGAAAAAACTGACTCGTAAAAAGATGACAGGAAATGAAACACAATGAATTTTTCATTAAAATAAATAAACAATGGATAGCCTAGCCACACCAATCACATGATGATGATGATTCTGAAATATGTTTTAGAAGTGTTATAGACAAAAGAAGAGATATGACTCAGATGGTACTTGATATCATTGCACAGATTAAGTTGACAATCGGATCAAATACATTAGTGATGGACTAAAGTGTCAGTCATATTTAGTCTTATTCCATTTGGAGTCAGATTTCAAATACTGTTGGTCGTTTGTATTTAACCTCCTTTCCTCTTTGATGAATCAATACTCATATACAGGACTGTTGTTGCTGTTGCTAGACACAACCATCTTAGTCTACATCTAAAAGAAGATCAGGCTGACTTGCAATGATTTATTCACCAACAAGGTCAACTATCTTGGCTCACAAACCAATAAGACAGCCTCTACCTGATCAGTCAATCTTCTTTCTGCCAGTCTATTATACCCACCCTGTGACAGTGCCCATGAATGTACAGTTGTTTGGTTGTTGTTCCCATTGAGTTTTGAGGAAGCCACTTTTCTAATGCTTCTGTAGTATTCTTTTCAGATATATTTCATATTGGTATGAAGTATTTCATCTGCTTCCAAGATACTGAGGTATTTATATCTTTTATTTGTGTCAATCTCCTCTATAATCTCTTTAGAGGTCAATCCCATTTCACCTTCCCTTGATGTCAAATGATTACACTTCTTCATTCCAAATTCCATCCTTATATTTGCAGTAAAAGTTCTCAGTCATCATCATCATCATCATCATCATCCTTTAACGTCCGTTTTTCCATGCAAGCATGGGTTGGACTGTATTTAACAATATTTCTACCTCCTTTTCATTACTTCTATAGATTTTCAAAAACATTCATAAAAATGTCATCTTCTTTCCCCTATTATTATGGCCTAGTGATTAGGGTGTTGCACTCACATTCGTAAGTTCGTGGTTTCAATTCCTAAACTGGGTGGTGCATTGTGTTCTTGAGCAAAACATTTCATCTCACATTGCTCTGTGATCACTTCAACATCTGACACATGGTACACTGTGCACCTGTTCAGGCAACGTCAATTTGATGGAGAGAGTGAGCTAATGTAGAGCGAGCTAATGTAAAGCACATACATTTGATCACTATAAACAAATCATTGGTGCAGCTCGTTTGGCAACAGCTGAACACTCATATATAGTCTTTGACAGGAGAGTCCATCATTATTATTATTATTAAGGTGGTGAGCAGGCAGAATTGTTAGCATGCCGGACAAAATGAGTTCAAATTCTGCCTAGGTCAACTTTGTGGGTCAATGTAATCAACTAGATCCTTTCCCCAAAGTTCAGGCCTTGTGCCTATAATAGAAAGGATTATTATTATTATTATTACCCAGGCGGCGAGCTGGCAGAATCATTAGCACACTAGGAAAAATGCATAGTGGCATTTCTTCCGACTTTACGTTCTGAGTTCAAATGCCGCAGGGGTCGACTTTGCCTTTCATCCTTCCGGGGTCAATAACGTGAGTACCAGATACGAACTTGGGATCAATGTAATCGACTACTCTCCTCCCCTAAAATTTTGGGCCTTTGTGCCCAGTATAGAAAGGATTGTTATTATCATTATAAGGCAATGAGCTGGCAGAATCGTTAGCACGTTGGGAAAAATGCTTAGCGGCATTTCTTCCGACTTTACGTTCTGAGTTCAAAT
>JAOPUL010000002.1:33593117-33605159 GCA_027564515.1 Octopus rubescens | reverse complement strand
ATTCATGTCCCGGAAATCTTTCGTCACACATCTGTGACCTCTTCAGCGGTTTTCGTCATCCACTTTAACTTACTCCAAAAAATGGATTTATATTTTATTTTATATGATAATAATCATTATTCCAACTTCACTGAAATTAATGTGCTCTATATGGAGAAAACTGAAATGCACACTAGACTTGAATTGCCAATGTAATTAGCCAAATCAATAAACCTATTGTATCTGACAAGGAAAAATATGAAGTATGTCTGGAATTTTGATGTGTTAACTGTTTCTTATCAGCTCTGATATCTAAGCATAGATTATTTTGAAAAGAATTACAACTGGCTCATTTTGTTCAGTTTTCTTCAAAAGTATTCAAATAAAAACAAAATATTTCATCTGTTTCATCCATAGATAAAGTAGTGATTTAAAGAAAAAAACTCAGATAATAAAATAAAGTGAGAAAATGATGTTCCAGAAATGATTATATTTGTTTGTTTTTTCTTTTCTTTTTGTTTTGTACCTCATTAGTCTAAAACCATATAAACAAGTTTTGGTTTCATGAATCTACTGAGTCATTACTGGTCACCACTTAAGGTGCAGTTCAGAAAGTATAACAGGGTAAATCATTTTGAGATGTATCCAAAGCCTCTATCAGAGGTCTCTGTCTGTCCTCCCCCTCTGTCTCTCTCTCACATATGTGGATCAAATTCCCTATTCCTTTTTTGCCCCTGTTTTTCTTGCAGACATTAACACACATCAACTGCATTTATCTCATCAGCCTAACAGGGCCTCTACAAATCTTGGTTAGACTACTCTTTTTACTCTGGCTAACAAAAGAAAAATTTCAATATTTAGTGTCCCTAATTGCTACCATATTGCATATAGAGGGAAAAATACTTGTGTAATATCAGGTCACTCTTGGGTGCTACTGGTAACATGTAACCCAGTACAACCTGCTGCATGGTCGGGTTGTCAGCGACTAAACTGGTAACTTGCTTGGTGAAGAGGGTGATTTGGACACCCTGCAGGATGAAAAACAAAACCTGTCAAAGGGCGGAGGAACTCGTAAGAGTCAACTGCCATCCAGTAGTGTGTATACAGAGGAGTTAACCTCAATGATGGAAAGTCCCTGAGCCAGGGTCACAGCGAAGTCATGGGGATGTAAAGTTAGTCATATTGATGATCTTTTCAGCCAATGGTCAATCTAGGGTCAACCAATCCAGTTAGAACTGGATTGTTGTTAGAACTGGCAATTCATCCACTCACTTTAGCTACTTGAAAACATTATGGAGTTCTGAATCTCAATATCACCAATTGAAGTTGGATGACTAGTAAATAATGTGTACTATTTTATAGTAAATGTAAAACACTATTTCTTATTACCTGTGTAATACCAAGTAAGCATTGGGGTTGAGCATAGTAATTAAAGTCTGTGAAGATCCCCAGTAGTAGCAGTAGGAGGAGGAGAGTGTGTGTGTTTCCATTATACATAGTTGTTGATACACCCATGAATGTATTGGTTTATAAGACACAATATAAAATCAGAAATCATTTCCTCCATTTTGGTTCCAGTTCTTTAAATCTCTATGTGTATGTGTGTGTAAAATGTTACTATACAAATGTCCTTTAGTCAGTCCAAATCATTGTGAGTTCTGTCCTCCTTTGAGCACTTCCTTATATACTGTATCACGTTTTATTTGGTGATTCTATTTTCACTATCTAAATATGTAGATTTGAGGTTGATCTGTTTTAAATAGGGAGAGGGGGGAGAATGTATCCAGGTAATATTTAGCCCTTTTGTTACCATATTTCTCTTGAAATACACTGTCTTCATTTTGAAAATTTTGAAAATAACTGTCATTATTTAACTGGTATTTGGCACAAAAATGAAGCTGACATTTTGATGGAAGGTTTTCATTTATATTTCTTTAAAACAGGAAGTTTGTATTGTAGAATCAGGGGTGGACTTGGGTAAGCTGATAGCAAAGGGGTTAAAATATTCAGCAAGATTTAACATCACTTTCCTGATTTCTTTTGGTAAACAAGCTACAAATGTTTCATGAAACCAAGGCTAGGAAGAAAAAGTGTTATTATTCAACAGCTGATGATATTTTGGGCAGTTGACTGCATCTTCCTGTACTTTGATATATCTGATAGTGTTAACAGAATTTTGGTACTCTACACTCTAGAATATTCCAAACATAGATAATAACACAAATTCAAAGGGGTAAAGCTATCAGATCCTGAAGCCATTCCTAGTCATTTTTAGATTAGACATTTCACTGATGTTCTTCTCTTGGAGAAAGATTATGGCTATCTTTTGTGTAAATATATTTCTACATGAGTAAATAAGGCATTAAATCTTTTCTGCATAGAATCAATATTCTCCATTATGTCCAGTGTTATTGTCGAGTTTCTCATGGTCCACAGAATACATGAAAGTGCTCAGGAATTAATTATTGTATATTAGGAACTCACTGAGCATCGAGAGTTCCCAGGTCACAGGCTAATTATGAGTTTTACATTAGTTAGGAGCCATGTAAAATAGATTTCCTTCCTATACCTTTTGTGTGGTTGGTTTAAAAAAATTAATCATCATTATTATTCTCATTTTAATGTTCGTTTTCCAATGCTGGTATGGGTTGGATGATTTGACAGGATTCAACAAGCCACAGAGTTGCATCAGGCTCCAATGTCAGCTTCAGTAGGGTTTCTATGATTGGATGCCCTACCTAATGCCAACTGCTTAACAGTGTGCACTATGTGCTTCTTTTGTGACACTGACATAAGTGAGGTTACTGAATAACCTGAAAGACAAAGTAAAGGAATGGGAATGTATTTGAGAGGGGAAGAGGTGTTTTTTTTTCTTCTCCAGATGTTGAAGGCTAAAAGAATGATTGAAGGTCAAGTGGAGGTGGCTTGCTATAGAGAAAATATGTAGCTACTCTGTATTATATGATGGTGGGGACAAAGTGCTAGAGCTTATGCTCAAGGTACAAGAAGGTGAATATAAGGGAGAATATATACAGTGGATCAAGAGGGAAGGAAGGGATGGGAAATTTCATAAGAGTGTGATAGGAGAGTGACAATGATTAGAATTGGAGCTCGAGGTGGATGTAGTGAATAACAAACAAAGGTGGAGAAAAGGTTGGATGGAGGGGGTCAGAGTAAGCAAAAAGTAGGTTTTTTGTTTTTTAATGAGTAGATGAGGAGGGCACCACTATTGGGCTGTGAGGCGGAATGTAGGTACGCAAGGCGGTGCTGGTCGAGTGATGCCTCTAGCCGCTCCAGGGTGGACTTGCCTAGAATGTCGTCCCAATTACGTTGGACATTAGTGATCTGGGGTATGTATTTATATATATATATACTTTTTTCAGTTAGTAGAGTGCGGCCATGCGGGGGCACCACCTTGAAAAAGTTTTAGTCATCACTCCTTCAGACTGTGTGCACATGAAACAATGTACTGCACCTTCTCCTTACACTCATATAGGAACATTGATATGATAGACTCCGTATATAGTATGATAAACCTCTTCGGACCAAGGCGATTACTTGGTGGTGTTGGTGGTGGCGGTGTGACACAGAGCCTCTGAATGATAAGTTAAATATTGAATAATAGGGGTGTTGTTTTACACCACGATCTCACACACTGATTGATACACACACGCACGAAAATATATACGTATATGCGTTTAAATGATGTACTGGCAGTGATAGGCACTCTATGTGGCTATTTGAAAGCAATGGCAAGGTAGCAGACGGCGGTGATATTTGGGTTGTATGTAGGCTTTTGTGTGTGTGTGTGTGTGTGTGTGTGTGAGAGAGAGTGAGAGAGAGAGAGTGAGACAGAGAGAGAGACAGAGAGAGACAGAGAGAGACAGAGAGACAGACAGAAACACAGGAATGTATACAGACACGCACGTATGCACGTATGCACGTATGCACACACACACACGTACTTCACATCAATTCTCAAACACGGTCAAATAATGAGTACACACACCCACACACACACAAACACACACACACACATATACATATACATATACATATACATATACAAACGCATATACACATACAGAGATGAATCGACAGACGTACACACAGATACACACGCACACAGAATCAACTGGCAAACAAACACATTATAGTCGAACATATATTAACACAACCAGACGCACACATACAACGTGCAAACACAATTCATCACACATACAAGTATAAAATCAACATATACACTTCTCATACACACATAGACACAGGCACAATCACATACACACACAGACACACACACACACACTCACACACACACACATCCACACATACGCACGGGCATACACGTATAGACACGCATCCCCCCCCCCCAGAAACAGCTAACACGTTCACAGAGGAATCTCTTACTAGAGACAAAAGAGAGAGCCTATACACGGGCGTTCGATCTGCTAGAAATAGCAGCCAAATCTCCCTCACATTACACACCACCACCATAAGGCACAAAGGCAACATTAGACTGATATTTTTCGTAGGGGTGGCGACCATGAATATTCAAAAGAAGGTGGACTAACTGCTATGTTTTGATAAAATTAAGATGGTTTTAAACTTTTAAACTAATCCAATACTTTGGCGTTGAATAAATGAATTACATGGACGCAAACTATTTTTTGCCTTCTCAATAATATAGAGGATTAGGGCGGCGAGCTGGCAGAGTCGTTACCGCGCCGGGAGAATTTGCTTAGCGGCAATTCTTCCGACATTACGTTCTAAGTTCAAATGCCACCGGGGTCGACTTTGCCTTTCATCCTTCCTGGGTCGATAAAATGAGTACCAGTTACGAACTGGGGTCGATAAGATCGACTACTCCCCTCCCCCCAAATTCCAGGCCTTCGTGCACAGTATAGAATGGAATATTAATTGTCAGTGGCACTGTTGTAAGCTGTATTGTTCCTTTTGGCGTTATTATCTTTCTTATTATTTTCAATGTTCTAAGTATATTTGTTATTTCCTGTGGTCATGGTGGCTTTGTTGACGTTATTGTTCTTATTTCTATGATCGCTTCAGCTGCTGTTGTGGGTGCTTTTCTCCTTGTAGTGACTGCGCTGGCACGGTAGCTGTTGTCATTATTATTATTAATGTTTAGAGAATCTTCTAAAGGAAAAGGACTGTTATTATTCAGCCTTCTAGTTTTGCTGCTGTTATCTATATGGGGAAGACATTCTGTGGCGCGGAATGGGGCTGAGTATTGATTTTGGTTTGCTATGTCAGGAGCATAGGGAATTAGCTTGGCCGACTAGTCGCTTTTGCGCTACAGACTTTTTTCCGTTTAGAGTAGCTGTTGTTAGGTTAGCTAAGCTGCTGCTGCTGCAATGTTTAGGAGTGGAGGAGAGGGTGTTAAGTCTAGGGAGGCGATAATCATAAAGGTTGTTTGATTGGTCAGATGTTTTTAGTTGGTCTGGAGTGTGTATGGTCTAGAGTGTGTACAGAGTAGTATAGGAGCGGATGTTAAAAAATCGAGCTTAGTAAATTCTGAAAATATAGCTTTTAAGTTTAAAATATTAGGTTTTTAAGTTTGTTACCTTAGTGTCTTTACAGTAGTATTGCATGAGGAAAAAGGAGAATGAGACAGCATGTAAACCTCTACGCGTAAAGCCTGCTTATTGGTATATATATATATATATATATGAATGTATTGAATATACACCATAATTATATATATTTAAAATATATATTTTATAAAAATAATTAAAAAATATGCTATGAGGGGCTGTATGGCGTAGATGTTAAAAAAATTGAGCTTAGTAAATTCTGGAAAATATTACAGCTTTTAAGTTTAAAATATTAGGTTTTTAAGTTTGTTACCTTGGCGTCTTTACGTATTGCTCTGGTGGTTTAAAAAAAATCTATTGGATTAAATGCTAATCCGGACGGATTTTTAAAATGGTATCTCCTATTTCTGGCATTTTTCTTCATTTTATAAAAAAATATATGACTTTAATTTCTGCAAAGAAAACTTTGCAGAAATTAAAGCCATATACTTTTTTCTGCCGTCAGGCAATTCAAATATAATGACTAAGACAACAGAAAAAGTCTCAAAAAGTACACCAAGAAAAAAGAAAAAAAAAAGAAGGAAAAATTCTGAAAATAAAATAAAACAAACATTTATATTTAAAAAGATACGCAAGTATAAATGCAGTTTTCACTAACAAATACATCTCGCATTATAATTCCCATCGAAAAAACATAAAGACAACAAAACATTATTTTCTTTTCCGGTATTAGGGATATTTTGAGTATGGCCAAAATTCATTGTGACGATTTGTGACACGAGAGTATGGCTAAGAATTCTGTCTCAATGTGCGAACGGCTTGTTCAAGAGCGGGCGAGGAAAACACTAACTGAACTTTGCCTCACGAATGAAAGGGAGATTTCCTTGTGCCTTAGAATCACTAAATAAAAGAAGCTCTGGCCGTTGTCTGCGCGATTAGATCCTCAATCGACAAGAGCAGCGCTTATGATACTGTTTTCCCGGTTTTCTGAGCCCAGGATGAAACGCGGCGCCAGGCAGACATAGTGCGCGAAACAGTCATTCATTGAGGTATCCTCTCAGTACATGGACCAGCATAACACAAAGGTGATAACCAGAGACGTTGACCACTAGATCATTGTTAACTTTGTAGCGCAATAGGGGTGGGTATTAAGTATATAGGTAACGAGGAACGATTTGGTCGGGAAGAATCAATATGGTATTGCATGTCCTTTTGAGTTCTTCAGACCACAGAACCATTCTGGAGCTGTGCTTCGTCGTGAGACTGCTGGGACTGATGGTGAAAGGAGGAAAGTCTAGCTCTTATATTTGTAGGAGTAAAGGCATTCGAGGGCTGTCAGCACCTAGTAGTTGAAGACAGAAAAAGAAGGTTCAGGAAACTGGTGGAAATGTTTTATCTCTGGAACTTGTGCACGTTCACGATTACCAGAGGTAATAACAAAGGGCTGATCGAGTTGTTATTTGAGCTGGAAGACAACATGCGAGTGGATCAAGAATTTAGGAATGAAAACTACCCCGAAGAAAAAATTTTCTCAAGGCCACTAGAGAAATCTATCAACGAGTAAAATACTTTTGACCAAAACATGTGGCGTATTTCAAGGATGAAGCCACCCTTAAGAATGATTTTGGTGACCCTCACCTATAGAAGAATTTAAGTGAAGGGTTCGAAGGGTTGTAGCTTGCTTTGATCCTAAGTAGTAGGTTCTCACCCGTGTGTGTGTAGGTACCTCTTAAATGCTTTTCATATTTTATCATAAAGTTATATCTGATTTAAGTGTTGCGTGTATTATATTTTATGTTTACGAGCAACTTTTTATATGTTCATCGTATAACATTCATAGCCTTCTCTTCTTTCTTTGATATAACTTTCTGTTGCCCACCCCCACCTATTTTTGTTATTTCTTTCTGTTTTAATTAGGGTGGTGAACTGGCAGAATCGTATTGCATCAGACAAAATGCTTACCGGTACTTTACGTTCTGAGTTCGAATCTCTCTGAAGTCAACTTTACCTTTCATCATTTTGAGATCAATAATATGAAGTGTCAGTCAAGTACTGATACTTTACATTATCGACCTCAGTACTCTCCTTACTAAAACTGTTGTCCTTGAGCCAAAATTTGAAACTGTTATTATTACTTCTATATGGATTTAACATATAGTTTTTCAAACTAGCAGTCATGCCATAACAAAAGGCCTTACACAGAAAGAACCTTTTTAAGAATATTTGCTGTACAAGGAGGGGAAATATTTGGAGCAATCACATATTTATTTTAATGTCCAACCATCCCTAGTAGATAGTTTGTTTTGGGGATTGAATTTAATGTTCCGATGATAACTGGCACGACTTTCCCTTTTGCTGATGAGCATCCCCACATTCTTCATATTTTAATATTCAATTCATCAACTTTTTACTTATTTTTCTGCAATGTTTCTGTCTGAAGGAATTGCAATGTATATCATGGGGAATTTTTTCTTTTCCAAATCATAAATATTGATATTTGGTCTATGGTGTTCAATTATTCTATCAGCCGGGATGTCTAAGTCTCATAGAAACTTTTGTTTACCAGGTTTATTTAGAGCCATTTCAGGTCAATGATTGTACTCCTCGAATGACCTAAATATTTGCAAAACGTCCCGTGGAAATAGAGGCAGAACTTATCCTGTCACAATACGATCAATATTTCCCACTCATTCATTACATAAGCGGTATTTATTTGTTGAAACTATCCAGTAAATATCCGAATTCACTGGATTAGTATCTCGTGTTTGATCTTGAATACTTAGCTACAAACTCCCGGTTTTTCTTTTAATCATCATTCCGAAGCTATTTCCAAGATGATTTATAAATGTTCACATTCTTGGTTTCTTTGTTATCCATGTAACTTGATTATCCATGTAATTGCATTTCTTTTAGTGCTTTCTTTCTTTTACAAATTCTACTCTTGTATATATTCTTTTCTTGAAGTTCAACGCCAGCAAGTCTTAATTCTATGTAATGGTTTGCTGATCTTGCTCCCTCTCTCTATCTATACTGTCAGAAATGCAAAAAAATCTTTCTCTCTAACCTTCTGTTTCATGTATAAACAACTGACATTTTCTTTTAGATGAATCACTCCATGCATTTTTAGAGTTTTCTTTTCTTGTTTCTCTCCCCTGTTGACTACATTTATCAAATATTTGATTTGAATCTGAGCTACAATAATGTTGTTCTCACTTTTCTTTATGCGAAATATCATCAAAGTTCCGTAAGCCTTGTATCCATTGTCAACAGGTTGTAGAATACATACTTTCGATAAAACAAATTCTAAAATAGCCTTTCTTCCTTCTTTTTGTGATCAATATCGCATCTCCATTTCTGAATCACTGCAATCCACCTTTACTATTTTAACAAGGAAATTGACGTCTTTATCTGACTTTCCGAATATTGTTAAATCATCTAAGAAAAATATATAGTTTGTTGTCCAGTATAACTTTTGAAGCATCATTGAGCTATGTGATAACTTACGAAGGAGAAAAAAATGTCACACTTGAAAATAGATCGTTTTACGCTTACACTTCCCAGTGATCTTTTTTTTCGCCATCAAGTTCGTTCCAGTGTATGATACTTGTACTGAGAATGCTGGTGAGATTTTCAGCTGTGACTCTACAAATTCAAGAAAGGGGCATCATGAGGTAGGTCTTTCTGAAATGAAACCATGCCATACTCAGATTAGTCTGTCATTGCTTGCAGTTCTTTCAATATGATTTTGTCAGTAACCAGATTGTCTTGGATGCATTTTGAGTGTTTGCTGCACCTATTCAAACCAACAGGTAGTAATTTGTTTTGCATTAATAATATGTTTTCTCAGCCAAGATGCTTATTAGTAACTTCCATAACAGGTTGACGCACAGGAACGGGCGATAATTTTGTACTGTAGTTCCTTTCACTGACTCTTTCATAATCAAGGTTTCCCTCAGCCATCAACCCCGGTACATTTCCTTTTATTGCACATTTAGAGGATTTCCGATTTAGCCATGAAAGTATTTCATATGTTTCATAAAAAACCTGTCCAATTTTGGTTGTATCTTTACTTGCTGTAGGATATTGTTCCTATTTATAGAGATTGGTTTTTGCTTCTCTACATTACCTAGTTCTATTTCAACCGTTTTGTTCGATTCTATGTTTTCATTATGCGTACCCTCAAATTCCTACTAAGAATTATGTTGCTTCTCCAGTATTTGATGTTAATATTTCTATTGTATCTCCTTGAATATTACGCTAAAACTGTACCCGATTAGATTTTAAAAAATGTATGTTATTCTCAAACTGAGTTACTCTCTGAATATAACGGTTTATATTGGTTGATTTTGCACGGATCTGCTCCATCATTAAAATAATTCTTGTCGTTGTTGTTCTTGATTGTTGTTATAATATTTGTATTTTTGGTTGAACTGGCTCTGTAGAAGAAATGAATTTACTACGCTTGCATTTAATGAAACAAAAAAAGTTTCTCTTGCATAATTTTCCCGATAGAAAACTTCCTTTGCCTCGGGTATTGCCCCTTGTTAAAAAGATTGCTTTTGCCTCCCTGTATTGTCCAGTTTCGTCTTAACCGTTTTGATCTATTTTGCATTTCTACATTGTATAATCTGAATCCCTCAAGTTCCTGCCCCAAATTCTCTCGAATTTGGCGTTCGGGGTGGAACTGAAACGTTTCACTCCGCTTATCTTCGGGTGAAAACCGGTTTGTCTTCGGACATTTTACGATTAATATTTTATAAACATTACGCTTACTCATGTTTCAACATGGCTTTATCTTATGGAAGGGCGGAAGAGATATTCGCTTCAAAAGTTGTAATACAAATATAAACAGATACACCCTTCAGATAGAAACAAATACCAATATATTAACAGAGATTTAAAGGAAAAATCAAACAAAAAAGAAGCATAAAAACGGAAAACAGATAAAGTAAGTATTACAAATGAAAAAATAATAAACTCGTTAAAAACAATAACATTTTGAGTTTTCTATTGTGAATAGTCGCAAAAAATGTTTAGCTATAAGCTGATTAAAAACAATATGAAAGAAGTGTGTTACGAGCTACAGTGTTTTCTTGCCTGACAAGAAGAAAGGTAACATATTTCCGAAGCGAGGTGCTAGGCCAGTTTAAAACGCCACACATATGCACATACGCTTAAACCACAATACATGGGCCAGCACAATACACGGGGGACTGTTAGAGACGTCGGAAGTGACACTGACTACAGCATGGTTTCCACTTTGTAGCACAATGTGCACAGGTCATGAACACAGAGATTATGAAAATATGGCAAGTGGTTAAGAGGAATTTTGAAATCTTAATGACCCCCAAAATCACAGAACCATTCTTGAGCTGTGCTTCGTCATGGGTGCAGAATCAAAAGCAATGCGAATGGCGGTGCAGAGCATAAAGTCAAGCTGTTGCGCGTTTGGAAGTAAAACTCACATGAGGCCTTTTTATTCTGAAGAACTAGAAAAGAAGAGAAAGAGAAAGAGGGAAACGAGAGAGAGAGAGAGAGAGAGAGAGAGAGAGAGAGAGAGAGAGAGAGAGAGAGAGAGAGAGCAGTGGACTGTAGCAAAACTTGAATTAGCAGCAACAAGCCTCAGTAGCTGCTGAAGCAGTCACACCACCAGTTGCAGCCCAAAAAAGCACTCAAGGAAGTTACCTCACCTACCAGGACAAAATAAAAATGGCAATCAGGGGATCTTTTCCTTGATTGCAACCAATAATGTCACTCCATCGTCTCACGAGAAAGAGAACATGAACAGCGAGCAGGGCTGTTAGACTGTTGGAGCACAAAAAGCAGAAAAAAGAGGTTCTCAAAAAGAAAATAACCCTGCTCCAAATGAAAGCACGTAGAACGGGCAAGGAAAGGTTCCTTCTCCAGGGTGCGCTCTTCATGGCTGCATGAAATAGTAATGCTTTCGATGAGGACGAACTGCTTATTGGAGAGGCGGAAATAAAGCCAGAGGAATTAAAGGAATATTCCAAAGATAGAGTATTGGTGAAGATCACAACAATTAACTACACTATTTAAAACTAGCCTACCCAGAAGAACTGAGATGCTTCAATATACATCCGGCCCTAGAAGTACCCACGGACACCTTTAAATGCTCTAATTATCGCAGTTGCACAGAGTGAAGGCAAGCAAAACGTGTGAGGAGGAGTCCATTTTCAACCAACTTGAATCTAAGTACTCTGTTCGGTGATTTCATGCCCAGTTCAGCAACAAAGATGCTCACAAGCACTTTATGATACAATAGTCTTGTCGAGTGGTAGGAATTATATCGTGGGGTGATCTGACGTAAACTAGCTAGTGGATTCTCACTCGTCTGTGGATGGGCTACCTTAAATGTTTTCGTATTTTTAAAATTAGATTATATTCTGTTTTGGTTATTTGTTTCATATAATTATATCTTTATCAGTTTTTAGCAAATTTCCAATACGCTTATTGTAGGATGTCCTCACTTCTGCCCCTTTTTTCATACCACTTT
>JAOPUL010000002.1:33440354-33456370 GCA_027564515.1 Octopus rubescens | reverse complement strand
TATATATGCGTGTGTGTGTGTATGCATATAGATATACACTAGGCATATACGTTACGTATATGTTATTGTTTATATATATATATATGGATTATTAACTTTGATAGCGTTAATATTTTGTAGCCTAAATATATATCCAGCATAGAGTTATTAATCAAAGATAGTCTGTACCATTATATAGTTAAATTGCTGCATCCTTGGATTTTTGCATCTTTGATTCAGAGAGTATGTGTATGATTACACTGTACATGTTGATAAGAGTGATAGGCAGCATTATCTGCATAGGAATATGTGAAAGTGTGTAGTTAAAGTTTACAACAGTTAATGGAGATAGTAGGAGACATAACATAAATCTAAAGTACACTTGAGTTGATGAATGATTGCTGAAGTGACGTGAAGCAGTTTGACAGCAAACTTGTTACTGAAGAGACTAGAAATGGCTAGATTGCATAAAAAAGTCCTTAACCATTATTGCAATGCTACTTTAATTGTTATGATTTGATGTTCGGTCTAGAAGCAAGTTTATTCCGTCAGCGTAGCTTTACTTTCATTCTTTGCTTCATTGTAAAATGTAAAGTGACAAATGTTAAATAGATAGCGCTATCCACTAAATTATACATGGTGAAATAATATGATCCATAATTTTCGAACAATGTATAACTACATAAAATGTTTAACCCCCGTGTCTCATCATTGAGCTTAAAAGCACTAAGCTTCGAAACCCAGGAAATGGTGACTGCCTGAATCCTAATGTCTTGAAATTCAGCTAATGTTGAATCCAAATTCATTTTTATAGATTATAAATTTTGAACTCTCTTCCATCTCATTGTTTTCCTCCTTCTTATGACCTGATCTCTTTCAAATCTAAAGTAAATTCATTCCTTTCGTCTTAAGTTCTCCTTCTTTTTAGTCTCTTACACCAAATGGCTTCTCGCCGTGTTTGGATCTTTCTGATAAAACAAAAAAAAAAAAAGTCAGGTGTTACTATGGAAGCAGAAAACAGGTGGCTGTTCCAGGTTAGATGTGACATGATAGTGTAAGTTATGATTACGCCTAAGCAGGGGAAAGGGGTATAGGGTAGAAAATTGAACAGGGTAGCTTGAAAACAAAAAAACCGTAAGCGATTACGACTGCAGATTAAAAGCAGCGGAGACGGAGGAATTATGAAAATAGGTAGCTGATTTGGTATGAGGAGGGTGGGAGAAGAAATCGTTGTTGAAGTGGGAGTTGGTGGCTTTGTAAAATACAGAAGCAGAGAGGCGGGGTGCTCAATGGAAACATAGATGTCTAAGCAATGGATGTTAATTCAAAAACAAGATAGAAAGAGTTAGCGAAGGATATGAAAGATGTGAAATGGTCTTGGGCAACTGAGCTGTCGCTGATACAATCTACTATAAGGAAGAAATAACTTTAGGGAGGGGTCGACTAACCGGCTGTACATCTGAATATCAAAGTAAGCGAGAAACAAATCGGTGTAGTTAGGGTTGCTAAGTAATTTTGTTGTAGACCAGGATGTTGCCGATTTGCTAGAGCGCTTTGGCTCTGTACAGGCCAGATCACCTCGCCACAACAGCGCCGTCATTGTCGGTCTATTTGATAACGATGTTGCGGTTTATTTGATAACGATGTTGTTGTTGTTGTTGTTGTTGTTGTTGTTGTTGTTGGTGGTGGTGGTGGTGGTGGTGGTGCTGGTGGTAAAGTGCAACAGGCTCTAAGGGAGAGATATTAACCGCAAAAGGAGATCGAAGCGATCTAAAGTAACCAAGTTGTTGTGAAACCGGTCTACAAGGGCTGAGGTGCTATGGCAACCCTGAAACTCCTTTTTTCTACATCAAGTTAAGTAACGATTATACTTCACCCCAGTAACTAACATGTTGTGGTTACCAACATACACCGACTCATTTCTTCTTTTCTTTTTTCTTCTATGACCACCAACCTCATCATTTGTATACCATGACCTGCCTTATCATGACCTCTCACTATTTTCTCTCCCAAATCCATAAACCAAACAATTTCAACCGCCCTATCCTCCTCGCCTGTAACTGCCGAATCCAACTACCCTCAAAATAACTCGATCAGCTCTTTCTCACTTTGATAAAAAAAACTTCTCTTCCATGATTCCAACCACGGCCTTCAACTCTTCAGTTACTTTTTCTATTCCATCCCATCCTAACTTTACTTCACCTTGGACATTAAATCCATCTATACAATCATCCCTTATGATAGTAGTCTCCTAGCCCTTAAATTCTTTCTGGATTATCACTCAATACTCGAAACCAGCATCCCACTCATCACCTTGTCCAACTTGTTCTCACCTTCAATTGCTTCTTTTTCTTCCGGTGAGTTCTTCCAGCAAATCATTGGAGCAGCTATGGATACTAAGATGAGCCCTTGCTACACCTCAATCCAGAGTTATACGGTCGTTGTATCGACAACCGCATCAAGAGCACCTCCCTTATTCATAAGTAACTAACTTGTTTTATCTTCATTAACTCTCCCCACATTGCTTTGGAATACACCCCTTCCCGCCTCTGATACTTCTGAGATACATCCGTTTCCATTGATTACCACCGCATCTTCACATCAGTCTTATACAAACCCGCCAACATTCAATCCCATCTCGACCTTTTTCTCTCCTACTCTGCTCAAACTAAATAACTTACCATCTTTTCCCAATTACTCCATTTACGATGCTCTTGAAACTGGGAGTCTAAATATGAGGCGAATCTCATTAAATACGCCACTTCTCTATTGTATTGGTATACACAAAATACTCCTGTCGACGTAGTCAGTCAGTAAGTCTTAGCTACTGATTGCACCGCGGTATCCCCCCCCCATAATCTGTATCCCTTTCCTAACTAAACAACATCTTCCATCCATCACTCAATCTTTCTAACGCACTAATATCCACAGTTTCTGTTCATTCCATACTGACCACTCCATTTCACTTATCTCCACTCACCTCCTGTAGACATGATCGTAATCTAAGTAATCTCAAGTCCTGGAACGTCTGCCTGCTACCACTCCTGTTCTAACATCCATCCTCTTTATTATAACATCCCTACATTGCACTTTCCTAAATCCATCTTGCATGTCGTGGACTGTTTCACACGTACTTCTAGAAATGTTATTCATTGTAATGAAATGTTAATTTCTGCAATGCTTTGAATACTGGTGAGATGAGCTGCTCTTTAGTAGATCGATATACAGAGCACTTGTTTGATGTACGTCGACAAAAAACCGGCTTTTAAACACGTTTGCGTGCAATTTCATGCTTATGTACAGCCTCTCCGCCACTTTTCTTCTTAAGTCCGCTTTATCACTATGATACATCTTGCACCTGATACCTTCGTTAGCAACGATTAGTTTTTCTTCTAGGTACGTTTTCTTTCACTGAGATCAATAACTAGTTATGTTTTTCTATAATCCCTTTCCATTTCCTTTCACTTACCTAATACATACAGCACGTACTTTCTGACACCTCTAGTTATTTTCATTCACACGCATATACACTTAATGTTGTGCCAAGTAAACAATGACCAACATATGCACTAACTCTACACTCCTTATTTTTCTTTATCTTTCTCTTTTTGCACATGGCAGACATTTGCCCTTACCATCCGCCTTTACTCCCATCTACACGGAAACCACATACTCCCCTATTCACTAATTTCTGCCATTGACTCCATAAATTCATAAATAACAACGCTCGGACTTTTCGAAATTCTTTTTCCTTCTTTTATTATCTTAGTTCCCTATTTTGAGAAAGGATCTATGCCTGAAACGTAGATATACTTTTCCTTTTCCACTCAGCAATTTCACCTCTACGTATTTTATAAATGTTTTCTTTCCACTGAATTGACTAAAATAGTTTTATTTCAATTTATAATCGAAACCCAAGGTCTTATCTCTCACCTTTTTGATTAAGTATTGCAGTAATAACTTATCACATTATCACTGTAATAACTTATCACTTATCACTGTAATAACTTATCACATTTCTGCATAGTATTTTGAGAAATTTTAAAATCTTTGAAAAATTTTGTCTGTAATTTAATGATAACCAGTTTGGGTGCAACAAAAATAAAAGAAAATCATTATCAGAATGGCGATCACATATTTGAATTTAAGTGGAGCGATGAACATTATGTCACGGTTAAATGGAATGGACATATGTTATAAATTTGAGAAAACGAGAGAAAATGTCATTTCTACAAACATTCATTAATTCTACCATTTCCTCTCTCTTTGAAAGACCCCGTTATTTACAAGGTTACTATTAGTATTTCTGCTTTTGATGTCAGCACATTAGCTGCGGGTATATGCACAAGCGAAAATATATCAGACCTCTCTAAAAAACATCTGTCATTTCCTCTCACTTTAGGGATCCTTAAGAAATCCGGCAAAAATGATATTTGATCACTTTGCAAGTTTTAAAAAGAAATTATTCTTAATATAGCGGCAGGATATTTTCTATTTCAATTTATATTATGATTATTCTATGCTACTGGGATTTTAGTGTAATTTTCGAATTCATGACTAATCATTCCGGTTCCAAACATGGGTTTTATAACATGGGCAGAATTTGAGCCAATTTATTTATGTATATTTTTCTCTCAACCAGTAAAAGCTAAACAATTCATCAACAGCTGAAATAGAACATATTTTTCTGAAGCAACTCACAATACATAAAGATTGACGTTAACGTGTACACTTAGCATTTAAGATTTATATAAAATTACAGAAGAACTGTTGAAGATCATGTTTCATTTGAAATAATTACGATCAATTGATTTTGTGCTTAGTAAGGGGCTCAGCCTGCTAGTGTCACGTTGTGTCCAAGGTCAAAACAAGCATCAGCAATCATAAGTAACAGCCATTTGTATACAACCACATACAAGTCGTGAGAAACGACACCAAATTGTATACTAACCAACCACTCTACTCCTCCTCCTCCTCCCCCTCCTCCTTCTCTTCCTCCTTAGCAACCACGGAGTCAAATCTATTGGAGATTTGCTTTCTCGCATCTCACACCGTAGTTGATCACTGTTAAAAACTTCGTCGAAAGCAATATCGTTACCCAACAAAGTCTTCGATAGTCTCTAAAATGGAAACCTTATTACAATATTGTCCGGCTATGGACTCATCATTTTTTAAAACTTTTCCCCAGACTGTACCATTAAAGCTTGGGCTAGTGGCCTTTTCTCCGACCCATACATTTCAACTTTGTTGTGCTTTAAATGGCACTGGTTATACATATCAAGGAAAGACACTTGCACTGACCGACTATACGCTTGATGAGCATACTCAAATATTTTAAAGTCACTGACAATTTCCCATTGCAACATCACATACAACGTGTTGTTTCCGTAGCCTACCAGAATAAGCGTTCAGAGCAAGACAAGCTTGGGCTTTGGTTAGTTGCTGACCTTTTACAAATTGTGATTCCCATTGGAGTGTATTGCTAAAATAACTATATGCACAAATATCGAAGACCAAAATATAAGGACATAACTGAATCTCAACGAATCACATGTTAACACATTCACACAATTCGCTACCAGTCACGTTGTTCCCCTTCCTCTCTCTTTTCTATCACTACTTTAACAACTTCAGCTCTTCTGAAGTAGCAAGTTATATACCATCACTATCGAAGCCTCTCCGATGAATTCTCTCTTCTCTAGTCCGTCCTACTGTATCTCATCCATCTCCATATTCCCATACTAAAAACCTTTCTTCACCATAATGTTCCAGAACCGTAATCCCCATTTTGCCCACAGTTTTTCCACATACGTCAATCTATAAAAGTTCAAACGGAACATTAGCCATATAGACCTCATCATTCTGGGAGAGCAATAAATACCAGCTTAAAAATGTGCAGTGTCATCTTGTATCTTATGCAACTACTGTAACGGCTTCTGCTCAGCAGAACCAGCATGCTGTAAATTATCTCCACCAATTGCACCTCATTTATGTATAAGTCAATAAGATTAAACATATAAATTATTTTTCAAACAACTATATACCATGTTATTATATTTTTGTTTAGGCACACAAATATTTATATAATATAAGAAAGAATCCATGACAAGGATTTTACTATTTTATAATAATTAGTTGAAGTGGCTGATATCTCCCATTTACAATATCTTAGTCATATTCCACTATATATAAAGCGAAATAGATTTTTACTGTGTGAAAACTAACTAAAGTGAAAGTGAAATAAAGGACTAGAATAAGTCAATAGATATCTTTTTATTGTGATATAAGCTACAAAGACTAAAACTTCGACTACACGATAGAGATAAAAATGAATATGATTATTTATGAAATTGTAGAGATGGCAGGGATATCTATACTAAAAGTATATGATCTCAGAAGTATCAGATACTAAATGCAACAGTGAGGGACATATTAATCACCGCTCTACCATCTGTACTTATTTTTACTGTTTCCTTTATTCTTGCTCACTTTTAGACATTGTGGGATATTTTTGCAAGAAATCAAACTTTTATGCTGACTGCTTAAAGGAATTAAACCGTACAGTTAATCGTGCAAAACATTCTTACTCAAAATATGAAACACAGATTTTCTGAAGCAGGAGTTCTTGGCGAATCATTCGTATCAGTGTTTTCCACCAAGTTTGCAATAGGTGTTGTGTGGTCATGTACCCTTCTTTTTCGACTCACGTATCGCTTTTAAATGCAGGCTTTGATTTCAATCACAAAGATCTTACGTTACCTCTTTGGCTTCATTACTGGTGCTTTTCTAGTTATTTAGTAACCAGGTCAACATTTTAAGGAGAGTTTCACGTATTAAATACTTTTACATCCAACGTGACCTCTCTAGCTTAACTGAAATGTCTGAAACTATCTATTAGAATCAACAAATAACGCTTAAAATTGTTTAGGTATTTAATAATTCATTCACTTCATTCATTGTCTCGGCTGTTAAGTTAAACCGGAAATCTCTTGACTTTGTGAAGGACCAAGATCTGCTGATAATGTACGAGTGAATGTGATTAGCTGTTGTTCAACCATTTCAAGCAAGGTCACATCATCCCCAACAGAAGGTCTTCCTGAACATGGTTTGGCTTCGAGGCTGGTGTCATCTTCCTTGAAACGCCCAAACCAGTTTTGTGCCACATGTTCGTTGACAGTTCCCGAGCCTTCCACGTCATTAATTTCTTATGCTGCTGCCATTGTACTCAGTTCTTTTTTTTTTCCACAGGCAGCGTAAAATGGCATTAGTTGCAATTCCTTGACCACTCATTATCAAAGTTGTAAAATAAAGAATAAACAATTAATGTTTATAGGTTATATATGAAAATAAAGAATAAACGATTTAGCAATGGTTTGAAATCAAGTTGTATCAAATTAATGACATAATATGGAGATACAAGTTGCCAGAATTCATCACTGAAAATCCGAGAAAACTTTTGACTCAACCTGGTAGTTGCAAAGCCCCATTTACAAATTCAAGATAGTATGACAAGTAAATTATGATGAATTTTATTGGATTCGGCTTGAATTGTATCAGATGACGCGCCATAAAATTATTTTTCTTTACAAGAATTTAGCATAAAACACATCTTGAGCTCCTCCCAGTACAGCAGGGTTATTTATATACATTTTCAGCCAATGAGTCGTGTTTAGTCTGAGAAATCTCTAGTGGCGTGTATTTTTATGATTAGTTACTGAACAAATATACTGAAAAAATATTCTTATAATCATCTGGATGAAGCGCACTAAATCTAAACCAATTTGCAATTTCTGATAATAGAAAGTTAAGACAAGCAAGCATTTAGGTAGCATAAAGCCAGAAAGTAGCATGTATATCTTACAAATATAATACTTGGGCTGACGAAAACAATGAATCTTGTTACCTACTAACATTGTTTGTTCCGTCCATGTAATTGTCTTCTATCATTGTTGCACGTTGCTAAAATAATTCAATAGTATTATAAAGACTTTCGCCGATTGCTGTTGATAGAGAAGGAATTATGTCTAAGGAAGTTTGAATTCTTTGATGCATATGGAAAAAATACCTCATTTAGATTCACATTAGTTTATGACGTTTATATATTAGTTGATTATTCAATTAATAAAAATGGATGTTGGCTCCTTCCGTAAATCCAGAGCCATGACATTCTTGATTAAGCTAGTGCATTTTGTTCGATGTAACTTAATCTTTTCAAATACACTTCTGTTACTATAATTTGTTAGATAAATTTAGTTATCTCTCGATCGAAAACAGCAGTGGCATGTTGGTTTCACGCAAGATTTAATTTCAAATGCTTTCACTTCTGTATTTTAAATACTAATCCTCGTATATATGTTTGAAATTGGATTTGTGTTTGCACAGCTGTTAGCATTCTTTCTATGTTTTACAGATTGTTCATGATCAGTTACAATGGTTTTATGCATGTTTGTTAGTAAACGGTTACAACATTTGCATATTTCATTATTATTCTTTCACAGAAGACACATGAATTGACTTTCCAAATCTTTGTTACACTTTCTATCATCATTATTCCAACACTTTCCCATGATGAGTAACACTTAAAATAAGACCAGATAAACAATTGACAACATGAGGATGCCGCTATTAGTATAGCTAGATAATTAGTTTAACCTAATTAAAGCACAGAATTTATTACACACCACTAGATGGGACATTTTAAAAATTCAAATAAATAAAATGAACTAAATAAAGAGCTCTTTTCACTTTCTCAAATCAGTTTGGGCGCAAATTAAAAATGTCACATCTTGGTATAAAACCAAAATTCAACTAAGAAAAGTGATTTTATTTTTAAATATAACTTCCTTTTCAGATACATAGTTTTTTTTGCTTTAATTTTGTAAGAAATAAGATTCCTCTAACTATATATTAATAGTAAAACAAGAGTGTTTCAATTTGATGAGAAAAATACTGAAAATAAAGCTTCCCAAGTGATATTATGAACGCGTATTTTGTATATTTTCATACATAAACTAATTTAACCTCACCTTACTTACTCTAGTTAGGTAATGTTAGATTTCTATATTTATGAAAATATACAAAAATATTTCCTACGAATGGCCCTAAATGTGAAATGGCAGCAACATATGACAAACGAATGCCTGAAAGTTAGCGAGATCAGGCAAAGACGGCTGCTACTATCTGGTCACTGCGTGCGCCAACCTGTACTGGACGCTTCCAAATTAGTCACATTTACATTGATAACTTGATTGCAGACACTGGCCTGGAATGTATCCAGGACTTTGAGGCAGTAATGTTGAACCGAGAGGTGTGGTTAGTGGACTTTGTTGCTGCGGCCCGGGTTAGAACCTGGCCATAATAATAATAATCCTTTGTATACTAGGTACGAAGGCCTGGAATTTTGGGGAGGGGAGTAGTCGATGTTATCGACCCCAGTTAGTAACTAGTACTCACTTTATTGACCCCGGAAGGATGAAAGGCAAAGTCGACCCCGGCGGCATTTGAACTCAGAACGTACGTAAAGTCAGAAAAATTGCCGCTAAGCATTTCTCCCAGCGCGGTGACGATTCTGCCAGCTCGCCACCTTAATAATAATAATAATAATAATAATAATGGTTTCTAATTTTGGCACAAGGCCAGCAATTTTGAAGGAAAGGGGTAACTTGATTATATCAAGCCCAGTATTCAACCGGTACTTGTTTTATCGATCCTGAAAGGATGAATGGTAAAGTTGACCTCGGCAGAAATTGAACCTAGAATGTGAAGAGCTGGCAGAAACGCTGCTAAGCATTTCGTGTAACATGCCAATGGTTCTACCAGCTTAAGCCCAGCAATTTCAAGGGAGGAGGGGTAGTGTTAGTGATTACATCAAGCCCAGTATTTGATTGGGGTTGATGTTATTTATTTTATCTTTATTTTATCGACCCTGAAAGGATGAAAGGCGGCTATGTCAACCGTAACAGAATTTGAACTCAGAATGTAAAGCACCAAAAAGAAATGCCAGTCAACATTTTGTCTGATGCACCAACAGTTGTGTCAGCTCCATGATGAATAATATAAAATATTTATGCCTAAATGTAATAAATGTTACCATAATCAACTAATAGTTTCATATGACCCACTTCTGAGCCATATGATGCATCATGTGCTGAATACCAGATGAAAGAGCTGACAAGGGTAGGGTGGGGAGGCTCTATATAGTCATGAGACACGCTAGAAATAGCAACCAACTCTCATTCAAATTACACTTTTGTCTTATTAGTCTTGTGGTTAATTTTTGTAATATGGCAGGTGCAAGCATGGCCGTGTGGTTGAGAAGCTTGCTTCCCAGCCAAGTGGTCATGGGTTCAGTCCTACCGCACGTCACCATGAGCAAGTGTCTTCTACTATAGCCCAGGCTGAGTAAAGTCATGTGAGTGGAGTTGATAGTTAGAAACTGAAAGAAGCCTGTGTATGTATTAAAGTGTATGCATCATGTCTTGATATCATGTGATGGTTGTAAACGAGCATCACTGTCATACAAGTGAGGTTGTTTATTTCCAGTCTTCTGTGAAAAACATGTGTAGCCAAGGGGACACATCACCTTGCCTGGTGACAGGTGAGGACTGATGGCTGGAAGGGTATCTGGCTGTAGAAAACATCTCAACAAATTCCGTCTGATCCATGGAAGCATGGAAAAAAGCACATTAAACGATGATGATGAAGGTTAGGAAATTGGAGGAATTTAGAAAATTTACTAACCATTTTCCTTCTTAACCCTTTAGCATTGAAACCAGCCATATCTGGCCGAAATATTCTACCTGTTTTATATTCAAACCAGCCAGATTCAACTTCTCACACCTACCCTACAATGTCCTTCTAAAAATAAGCAATCACATCATGAAAATCTCAAAGCTGCAAGAGGACGCATGATTAATTCAAAACAACTGTCAATAAATAAGCATCACATTTGACAGAATAATCTGAATGCTAAAGGGTTAAGCTGTCACTTGCAACATAACTTAACCCTTTTGATAACAACTAGCCTGAAACTGCCCCTTGGTTCTATGACAGAAATTCCTGTTCAATTAATTTTGAAAATGATGAAGAATTTAGTAAAATAACAGTTTTTATTAAGCTGGTGTTTGGAACATAAATTAACATGAAATTTTGATGGAAGGTTTTAATTTATAAAAGAGGAAATTTGTATCATAGAAGTAGGGGTAGTCTCAAGCTGGTTGGTATCGAAAGTGTTAACCCTTACGTCACCATATTTCTGTGGAAATACACTGGTTCCCTTTCGGTTAATTAAAAAAATTATGAAAAATTTGCTAAAATAACTTTGTCATTTGTAAGTTGCCACTGGAACATAATGGGGTGTTTTTGATGGAAGGTTTTAATTTAGATCTCTTTAAAACAGGAAATTTGCATCATAGATCCAGGGGTGGTCTTGGCTGATTTGATATCAAAAGAATTAAATAACAGCTACTGCAGCAAAGCTTCTCAGTGACCTGTTAGAAATAATATCCAAATCTCCCTCATGTCACACCCTAATATCTTATTTTTAACAAACGGAAAAACAGAATTGTTATAGTTTGAAGCACCATTGGCCACATATACTGGTCTTAATGATTAGAACTGACTTGAGAGAAATGGGACACTAAACTACGACAACAACAACAACTACATTTTATTCATCAACTGCCAAAAATTAGCAGAAATTCTTCTAAAAAAAATGTCGTCAGCAGTACAAAGAGACTAGAGAATACAAAAGTGAAAATGAATGAAGCGTAACAAAACAAAAAGATAAATAAAAAAAAAGGTTAAATAATAAATAAAATAAAACTAAACGAATTATTAAAGCTTTTGTCTTCTGGCAAGCAGCCTCGGTGCCATTTATAATGTCAGCTGGAAAAAATTGCAGTCACCCTGTTCACTGATCAAAAAGAATTTCGGTCTGTTAGAGTGGTGCTTTGGTGACTGTTAATTGAATTATTGTTAGTGAACGATAATTCTTCTGCACTTTTTAATTTTTTTTTTTTTTGCTATTTTTCAAAAAAAATTTATTTCTTTTTTTTGTTTTGTTTTTTTTTGTCCCCCCCCCCGTTTGTTTTTTTGACTAACCAGAAAAACTAACATCAGTCGGACACAGTTCAAATATTCCACATGAACAGCTGTTATGCTTCAACAGATATTTATTTCTAGTTTTGAAAGGGGATAAAAAAATAAAAAAAATAAAAATAGAATATATAAAAATATAATTGTAAAGGGTGCCATTATTTTATTGCGTAGAAGTATGGGGGTGGCCAGTAAAATTATCAATTAATTCAAGGATTCTCATTAATTAGTAAGCCATCCATCGTTAACAAGTTAACGTTACAATAGTTATTAATGTAGCAAGCATTAAAAAGCTAATCAGACCAAAAAAAAAAAGTATTATGTAGTATCAAAAAGACAATGTTAGTCAATGACTAATATTTTATACTAATTATTGTGGCATGCATGGGAGACAACTCGAAGCATGTTTCATCCTTATCATGACTTCATCAGGGAGGCAGAAAGTTTGCCATATTTGCTGAAAGAAGTCACATTGAGATAACTACTAACTAGTATCCATTCATCCATCTTCTCTGCCCATTATTCCTAGAAGGATTCTGAGGGTAGAGTCCTCAAACAGCTCCTTCATAGGTTCTTATCAGAAGCAACCATTATTATACTTTCAGGCTAGATTTCCAACGGTGACCATCCAACCATCTCATTCTTGGTCTGCCCCTAGGTCTCCTGCTGGTTGGCTCAGCTTGATGGTTAGGAATGCTTTTCCAAACTACAAAATTATTTCTAATTAGTTTTTTTTCTAGGAGGTTCTCTTCTTTCAATAATGTCCCTTACATTAAATAGGGTAACATTAGCATAACTATAATTTCAATTACGAGGGTGACCTTGGGAAATTCATCTCGTTAATTTATCCTTTCCTTCATTAGCGACAATGCTCGTTTAGGAGCTAAAAACCAAAAAAAAAAAAAAAAACAAACAAAAAAAAAGGTTAGTTTGTCTCTTAACATTTAATAAAACATCTTTCACTTCTAACCCCTCTCCCCCACACAAACCAAACAGATTCCTTCTGTTGCCATTAATGTGATGAACGCCCCTTTGGCAACCTCTTGCCATTTAATCAGCAGCAATTAAGGGAATCAGTAAAACTAACCTTGCCAAGCAACTATCCCACCCATATCGCCAACCTAAAGCAAGTTTATTGAAATATTCTGAGTTTTATTACTGCTCCTGCTGGAATTCCTTCTCTGCTCCTGGATTATCTAGATTGATTTAATGTCAGGTGGCAATACAAACCAATAAGGGAACATCTAAATGGATACTCGATTTTGCTAGAAATAGCAACCAAGTCTCTCTCTTAAAATGAACCCCTCCATCACGAATAAGGAACGACATACTGGATAATGTGGTACAATCAATTCAGCTATCACCCAGATGGTGGTACAAGGTGTTAGAATTTATTGTCACTAATCAAACTTCAAAGTTGCTTAGCTACAACTGGGAGGAGAAACCAGGTTAAAAAACTTGGCTTGCCAAGAGCTCAGCTGTCCGTTACAGTTCTCATCAAGAGAGATAATTAATAATAACTTTAGGCACAAGGCTAGAACTTTTGAGAGGAGGGGCTTAGATGAAAACATCGACCCTAGTGCTTGACTGGTAATTTATTTCATCCAAAAGGATGAAAGGCAAAGTTGACATTAGTGAAATTTGAACTTAGAAGATAAGGAACCAGAAAAGATACAACAAGTCTTTATTTTCTAATGTTCCAACTATTCTACCAGTTCACCCCCCCCTCCAACCACCAATTAATAATAAATATGATAACAAGGATTAACATATACATTACATCCATAATTAAAAATGAAAACCACACAGTTCTCTGGGTTCAGTCCTAGTGCATGGCACCTTGGGTAAATGTCTTCTACTGTAGCACCAGGCTGACCAAAGCTCCGTGAGTGGATTTAGTAGATGGAAACTAAAAGAAGCCTGTCGTATATATCTATATGTGTGTCTTTATGCTTGTAATTAGTTATCCCCCACCATCACTGGACAATTGGTGTTTCTCTACATCCCCGTAACTTAGCGATTCAGCAAAAAGAGACCAATAGGATAAGCACCAGGTTTAAGAAAGAAAAAAAAAACACTTGTAGGATCAATTCTTTTGACTAAAACCCTTCAAGATGATGCCCCAGCATGGCCGCAGTCCAATGAATAAAGCAAGTAAAAGATAAAAGTTAAAAGGCACATACACACAATAAAAAAAAAACAACTTTATATTCCCACACACATTCTGAAGTCTTGTAACTCTTTGCTTCACTGATGAAGTCCAATAGCAGTTAAACATGTATGTAGTAGTCATGCACTTGCAATAAAAAATAAATCATCTTAGTATGCAACTGATGAAGTCTAACAATGCAGAAATGCACATCTAGCATTCCCACCTGCCACCACTGGCCAATTTTCATCTACTGCTGCTGTCATATCCATAAGAGGTGGTTGATTGCGCACACATGTGTGTGTGTGTGTGTGTGTGTATGTTTGTGTGTGTGGCTGAAAACACATATACACATGTATGTATAAGCATATGTATACATATACATAGATGCTTATCCACACACACACACATAGACATACACTCACAGACATACATACCCATGCCTTTGTATGTGTGTGAGCGTGTGCGTATACAGATGTGCAAATAGGTATATATAAACATTTCTATATATTCATATAAGTACCTGTCAAAGATATAAGCGATATTGTCTCCAGAGAATTTGCTTTCTTGCAACATATTTATGTTAAGTTAGATACACAGATAGCTATTCAAAAGTCCGTTCCGAGGCATCAGCTCATAACACTGGTTTCTCCGGATTCTTTGGTGTATATATTCCCTGCTGGGTGGGGCACTGACCTGTCGCAGATTACTCATTTTTAACAGCTGAGTGGACTGAGGCAACATGAGATAAAGTGTTTTGCTCAAGAACACACTGCATCGCCTGATCCAGGAATTGAACCCACAACCTTACGGCCATCAGTGCAACACCCTAACCACTAAGCCATGCGTCTCTGCCGAAGCCCCTTTCTGAGCCATTTTGCCAGATTCTGTGGCAGACATATTCCTCCCTGGACAGGACACCGGTCCATTGCAGGATTATTTATTTTTGGCAGCTGAGTGGCCTGAGGCAACATGAAATGAAGTGTCTTGTTCAAGAACACAACACATTACCCAGTCCAGGAACAAAACCCACACTCTTACACCCATCAGTGCAACTCCCTAATAACCACTAAACTACATTAAGCCATATTAATAGTAAAAAAATGAAATGAAATTAAAATAAAAAAGAACCACTATTTTTATGTTACACCACTGCCGCTATACTCAGCTATGTGATATACATGCAGAAAGTGCCCCTAGGAAATATTTATGACGGTTGCATAATTGTTTCAGTAAAGACAAGCTCCAGAGCAGATAACCATCACTGGTTTCTGTTTCTATCAAACTAACTGCTATTCATACACATTAATTGAATAGCCAAACACTACATGTATTCAACAAGGCACCATCATCATATTGAGTAGAATTGTGGGGACTTGGAAAATAGGGGACATTCATGCTCCCTTTCTGGAATACATGTGCACACTAACTGATGCACCCTCTTCTGTTTTTTTTTGTTTTTTTCTATATCTTTGACAAACACATAGGTGCATATATATATAAGTATAAATTGATGATTACTAAAATCATCAAATGATGTGGTCGATTTTTTCCTATATGTGTTGGCAAGGGTTTTGACTGCATGTCAGATAGAGGGGCGAGGAGAGAGCACCACTGAGGATGGGTGCCATTCCCGCAAACTGCAGTATGGCGCATGCTCATTGTCAGCTTGTCTGGTAGGAGTTATCTGCTCCTCGTCAATCTAATAATCCTTCCGATACTGGGCACGAAGGCCCGAAATTTTTGGGGAGGGGAGTAGTCGATTTAATCGACCCCAGTCCGTAACTGGTAC
>JAOPUL010000002.1:33326639-33336742 GCA_027564515.1 Octopus rubescens | reverse complement strand
ACACACACACACACACACACACACACACACACACACACACACACACACACACACACACACACACACACACACCCATACGCACACACACACGTATAGAGAGCAATGTGTGTCTGTGTATGTGTGTATGTGTGTATAAATGTTCATGTTAGTTGAAGCATATTATCACAAAAGCGATCAACAAATAACATTAAGTTATGAAACACAGCAGATTTTACGAAGTAGAGAGTAATATTAATTGTCAACTAACTCGCAGAGATATTCTGTTCTTGATTGAACAAATGTTTGGAGCGGAGAGGATCGCGCTAAGGGCAGTCAAGTATCATGTAGTTATGTTAAACCAGATGACGTATTAAGTCTACTACCCAAGAACAAAACCACTTTCTCTGACTAGATTTCATACAAGGTTCCCTCTGCCAAATTGCACTCACAGGGTTTTGTTCGTTTCAAAGCTATGTAGAAAATAGTCATCCAAGCTGCTGTGAAATGTCATCGATCTTGAAACCAAATTTTTGCGAAGTGAACTATTTAACCTCCTAACTATATCTGCGCTCATGGTTAGGCAATATTCAGTTTGAACTTCTGTAGCCAAATATCTGAAAGAAATAAGGAAGCAAGTTGTAAACTCTATGGATGAAGGCCTGAGTGACGAATTTAGTACGTGTTTGATTGAGAAAATGCAATAAGGTTGACGTCAAAAATAGTGACTGGTGTATAGGGAGGTTCACAAAAATGTGACGTATAACATACAGAATGTATTACTTCGAACTCAAGACAAGATATAGAGGTGTATGATTTATTTTGAGTCATTTATAGTTTAGAATAAAATATTAACCCGTGAAGGGTACTCTTTTTCCTTTCAGAGAACGCTATGACGGTTCTTAAACCGACAAATACTAGCCCCACTCCACGGAAAAAATGTTCTACTCTCCGCTATGCCTCTTCAGTAATGAGAATTTAAAACAAGGTTTGCATCCATATGATACTTCTTTCTTCATCATGTATCGAACAGTTTAAAAATCGTCTCACTTTCATTAAACATGTCAGTTAACCTACCCTCTTGTCAATTTTCATTGCCCTACCCACAAGAAATGCATAGTCACTCTCTTTGAGAAACACTGCCTTTTCTGAAAGCATTAATACAATTGGAATTGATGACTTCATCCATTCAGGAAGCGACCGGCATATTGTGCTGCATGCGCAAAGCTTCAAATGAATTAATGGAGCCTTAATTTCTTTCTTGAAATACATCACGTGTTAAACGCAGGAGAATGATAAAGACTTTCAGTTCAGACGTAAAATATTCCCATTTCCTATTTTTGATCTCATTTCATTTCATAATGTTGGCAGACACGAGAACAAATCAAACTCTTCCATTTTTGTGTACATTAACTTTATTTACAAACTTTATTTGATACGACCAATAAGCTTTATAGACAGTAAAGTAAATGGATAGATAAGTACATGCATTTGTTGGCAAGTGAAGTATAAACGAAAATTTAGGAGATACATGCATAGATGTATAGGCCTAAATATATTAATATTTGTATATAGATATAATACGTGATCTGAAACCAACGTTTACACAAGCAATTTTGCTTTTCTTTATGTTAGAAGAACAGGTTTATTAAGTTGTTTTGTAAAGGTTATTATTGTAAATCTATTGTTATTAAAGATTATGTAACTTAAGGATAGAAGCAGAACCACAAGTAAAATGAAAGAAAAGAACGATCTTCTAGCGATTGCTGAAATATATAACAAAAGACTCGCAAAAATAACCTCTGACCTCTTGAATTCAACCATTATATTTGTAAAGATTATATAAATTAAATAAACTTATTGAAAATATTAAAGTGGTACGATTATGTTAAGGTTTCTGCATGTAAGTATTTATGCATTTACGTATATTTTCAAAGTTTTGTGCACATATGTACATTCGAAAACCACATTCGAAAACCACATCTCTTTTGTCATGATTGAGATCAACTTCAAAAGTCAACATGACACAAGATGGATTATTGTGGATACTTTACAATATACTATTGCAGATAATCTGCTACACTCCAACCCTTAATAACGGCGACGAATATGCAGATTCGTTAGAGTTGGACAAAATACTTTAAACTATTTATTCTGGGTCTCTGCACTTTGGATTCCTATGCTGCTCTGGTCAACTTTACCTTTCAATCTTTCGATGTCGATAAAATCAGCTGCCAGCAGAGGGCAGTATGTTGGAAGATTGATTTGAGCGTCGGATGAGTATGCATTGCAGTGATTGCTCTGGTTCTTTGTATTCTGAGTACGCGGGTGGTAAATTTAATCCCTCACTCGGTGTAACATCAACACCTGGACTTTAGCTACTTTTAGCGGAGTTTACTTTGTTGCAAGCATTCGGGCCAGGTCTTCGGTTTGACAATAACTTCTTCCTTTTCTTCCACCAGTCCCGGAAACCCGAGAAAAATATAGGATCATTGGCCTACTCTTCCGTCGTTGACTAAAGGAGAACAAAAAAGGACTTGTAACACTAACTTCAGTTTTGAGAAGCTACACCAACAACCTGTGTTAAACTAGTCAAAAACTACCATAATCTATTTTGATTGTTAAAATAAAGTTTCATAATTTCAAATGTTTCTTATTAGAAAATTCGAAGTCGAAGAAATTATAACTCGTTTATCTATTAATCTTTGCAGAGTATTGTGATTTTACCTTGATTTTACCTTGTTCAATCCAGTTGAGAATTATGTTTATTCTAGAATACATGTGATCGTAATTACTAATTAGTGAAATAGCTAAAGTTAGTGTTAAAGTGTGAATATTTTGCACTACTTCTGTCAGTTAAACAGATATTGTACATGTTTGCAGTATTCGCTGTATTTATTTAATGTGTTGTTAAACATACTTCCCTTGCACTCTTGAAGTCAGCATGGACTAGAGTGTGTCAGTGGGTATATTTGTGCGTGTATGTGAGTGTGTGTTTATATACACATACATATACAGATACACACAAATATGCATAATGTAAAAGTGGGCATAACTTTTTTTATCAACTGACATAGGTCGTTTAAATTGCACATACTAGTAGAGTAACTCTTCCTCTATAGTAATTCTTTTTTCTGTTCTTCACTGTTGGCAAATAATGACAAATAAGCAGAAGCAACGGATCGTCATTGAGTTCTTTACTACGGAGGTGTGCAATTGCTCTGACTTCCAAGAAAGGCTACGGGTTGTTTGCGGATATGACACCATCGATAAGAGCAATATGCGCAGATGGATAAGACGTTTAAAGGAGAAATCAGCATTGAAAACAATCCATGCAGTGAGAGACCATCATTTGCAACCACTGACATGAATCACCAACGAATAGGTGAATTTATATGCGCGGAGATACGCGTCATAATCAATGAGCTAGCTGCCCAACTGGACTGTGGTCGCAATGCATTACAGAAGGTGGAAGACTTAGGGTATCGGAAAATATGTGCAATGTGAGTACCTCGGTAGTTAACACTTGATTTGCGGGAGAGAATCCTGATCTGTTTGAAGCTCTTGAAGCCAACTTAAAAGAGATATAACTACGATCCCTCTCTTCAAAATGCATAGTTTTTTTTTTATCAAAGAAATAATTAATTCCTTTACCTGCCACAAATGTGATCAGTTGACCAGTGAAGTGAATTTTAATCAGAAATATATGCCAGAGACTTATTAGACTGAAAGAGAAGTTGTGACGTTGTTGCATTTCTGAAAGAAATAGCTATAAACATAGGGTGAAATTAAATGAAGATTCAAAGCAAGTGACTGACTTGGCATAACAAGGACTTATCACTTCGAGGCTAGCCTTCAGGTATAGTGGTACATACTGCATCTCACTTTTTAGCTTAAAGGGTGAAGATCGCACATAAAAGTCACTGAGTTACTTGTCTTACTCAAGGAAGCGTAACTGCATTGTTCGCATACTGTTAATTTCGTGTGTCTGATATCCTGCCAAATTAGCCACCTATTGCTCTAACTGTTCACCAGTTTATACACTAGAAGGAGTGGGTGTGCCTCTCTATGTACAACTAGATTCTATATTGAATTATTAAGAGGTAAGAGCTTGTTAAGAACTTAGTGTTGGTGGTAGAATATGATCAAGAGTTGTTCCGGCCGATAGTTCTTCTGGCCGATAGTATTAGTTTGTGGCTTTTCTTTATGCATTACACCCATTATTAAAGACTATAAACACCACACATTAAGAGGCGTTAATGCAAGTTTAATTATTTGACTCGTACTTCAATACCAAATGTCCAACATGTCATTGTTCACAAAATGCATGTATGAAAACAAGTACAAAATAATGATTAGTTCAATATTTCAACACTAGGCTTTTTCTTGTATTAAGTTGTGATTTAGTTATCTCATGTTAAAACACCTTGACTAGATATAACAGGATTAGAGCTCAAACTCAATGTTAGTAAACACGTTGCGCTTTTCTGAGGATATGTATTTGTATTAGATTACTTGTTAAATTTTTGAACAAGACATTCTGGTTATTTGACTTGCCAAAAAGACTGTTTGCTTACCAAATTCATTCCAAAGATTCTTTGTTTCTTATTCAATCTTCTGTAGATTGCTAGACATACTTACAAACACAAATATATACAGAGAGACAGAAATGTTCATATAGCAGTAGTTTATCACACACAGAGAAGTATTTATTGATTCAAAAACTCGCGAGTATATAACGATGTAGAAATTTATAGGTATGATGTGTGGCTGCCCTGCGTTGACAACGTTGCTTGTTTACCGAGATGGTAAATCTAATATATTTCTGGTTTGAGGGGGGCCGATTTATCAGCTAAAACTGAATACACTTAATGTTTGAGGCATTTTGCTTGCAGCTACCAGAAGCGCCCAGAATACATAGTGTATAATATGTACAAAACTATAGCTTATATAATGAATGCAGTCTAATGGTTCGTCTTATCTTGAATACTACAAGATGGAGTCATCGTTTCAAACTGATTAAAGATACAAAAAATAAAACTGCGAGTTATTTCTTTAAGTCATCGACCAGGGTCGTGATGCACTTCAGATTTTTAAACATTTTCTTAATTTATTTCATAGAATATAGCAATTGTATATAGTTTCTGCTGATCAACACTTGCTTCACTTTCATGCTAAACAAATTAAAATTTATAAACGTTGATACAAAAAAAAAACTGGATAAGCCCTGAACTGGATAAGACCAATATAAAGTAAGAATTCTAAAGAATGATATTTTCACCCTTGATGTAGTAATATCTACAGAACACAATAAGTCTTAAGAAAGCTATTTATTCGGACTTATATTATGTGAAAAACAACTGCTAAATCTCCTCCATCATTGATATAGCATTAATTAATCGAATGCAACTTCCTCAGGTTTCTGTAAACATACTCCGTCTAGATGAGCTGAATAGAGTAAAATTATATATAACAAGCAGCATGAAACTCGAACTCTCGACCATAAGCTAGTAACCTTACACGGTGTATAAATGATTTTATTGATAATTAATAGATTTTATTTATAAATAGTATATTGTATAACTTCGAACAAAATGCGTTATAATATTTAGTTTTAATAATACTTTTAAAGATTAAGGCGGCGAAATAATAGAATCGTTAGCACGCCGAGCAAAATGCTTAGCAGCATTTCATCTGTCTTTACGTTCTGTGTTCAAATACTGCCGAAGATGACTTTGCCTTTCATCGATAAAATAAGTACCAGCTGAGCACTGGGGTCGATGTAATCGACTTCCACCCTCCCCGAAATTACTGGCCTTGTGCCAAAATTTGAAACCAATATTTAGTTTTGTCCTTTATTATAAAGTTAAAATCCTGCTGGGGTAGTTATTGTCTTTTCCATTTCTGGGATCAGTGAAGCATCTATCAGTAATGTACTGACATCAATTCAATTAGCTATAGCCTTCTGAAGACGTTGCTTTGTAGTATTCCACATTTAACTGCAGACTACTCGGGTAAAGCAATGTTAGCTGTTATCATTTGACTTCGATCTATAATGAAATCAGACTGGTGCTCAAGCTTCATGTTATGCTTACTATTTTTATCTTATGGCATAAGATGCCATGAGCGACTACGCGAAAATGCTTGTCGAAATCAAGATAAACGCAATGAACTTTTGATTTATATAGCAGTCATTTCAGGCTTACGTTTTATAGTAGACGTTGTGTCACTCAGTTTCATCTAGAATATACGGCCTTCCGTTTATCTAAATAGTATTTTATACTTATTATATGTTTAGAGCGATTGAATTATTACATGTAAGAAAGGCGGATCAATTGCTTTCTATTTCCACCTTGTGTGTGTGTGTGTGTGTGTGTGTGTGTGTGTGTGTGTGTGTGTGTGTGTGAACCAGGAGCAATTCCAATACAATGCTCCACAAAAATTAACAGGTGACTGCTAGCGTGAAACCTTAAGCCTCAAAACTCTTGGTGGTAAAGTCTACATAAATCCGACTACCATAAAAGAAGCAACACAGAAATCAAATGTATTTCCTGTCCTGATGATGAGACTGTAAAAATCTAGAAACTTTATCGTTCCAAACAAACTGCAAATACAAAAAAAAAAGAAAAAAAGAAAGAAAAAGAACCTCAAAATGTAATATGTAGGAAAATGGTTATAAGACTTAGATGGTGACATGGATGTGTGATTAAAATGATATATCTGGAACATAGTCGTTTGTTTAATAAAACATGTATATATCATTTTTTTAAGGTGGGATACAGAAGAGCAGTAATGAAGGTATTAGTGACTTAAGTATATTCAGAGACATGCAATCAACTTCTGCTGTTGATTATGGTCAGAAGTGATTTATTGCAAATATCAACGATTGGTAGAATGCCAGACTAAATTCCTAATTGTATTTAGTTTCAGTCATCTATATGAATGACTTCAACAATTGTAGGGTCAATACAATGTATTACCAGCCATGCATTCGAGTCTACTTAGTCGTTTTATACAATTTTCCCAAATGACCTGAAATCTTTGAGCTAATCTGAATAGCATTATTAATATTTTAATAAATTGATAAATGCATGGTGAATATCGAGAACCAAAACAAGGATTTGTATATACATATTTTCAATACGTAACGGTGGATTTGAATGTGGGTATGTTAATCGCTGGTGTGTTTCGTCATAAGAGAACAAATTCTTTCAGACGAATATGTGTTCATAATACACTCAATTCATTCGCGTAAGGGGACTCTGGAACACACTGTGTTTCGACATCCTTGTTTCTCATCAGCCAAAGGCAGCCCGGACAATTGACTCTGACAAGAGACAGTAGAAAAGTTGTGCTCCGATGCCGAATCACAACAGCGATTAGCATATTCACGCTCGAAACTGCCGGAGCGTGTTAAGAATAGTCATTTTAAAATTCTTCAGGAAATCGATCGGATCAACTGAATCGGTTGTACGATACAGTTGGTCGTCACTTAGACACGAGTATGACTTAGTAACATATACCATACTTTAACAAATGGTTTTAGTTCTCCATGTTGCCATGAGCCAACAAACCCCTTCTCGGCCCTCTCACCTTTGAACCAGTGGAACATCCAAGATGTAACAATTAGAGAGAGAGAGAGAGAGAGAGAGAGAGAGAGGGGGAGAGAGAGAGAGAGAAAGAGAGGGAGAGAGAGAGAGAAAACTGCACCACTGGTACTCATTACATCTGAGTAGACTGAAGCAACGTGAACTGAAGTGCCTTGCTCAAGGAGACAATGTACTACTCAATCCAGGAATTGAATCCACGGCTTTATGATCCTGAGCAAAACACCCCCAACCACTAGGCCACTCACTTTCACAATAGAATCGGTAGAGCAGCAGCTAAAATGTCATTGTGATAGTTAGCTATGTTCCTTTACATTCTGTGTTCGAATTCCACTCTTGACAATTTCTCCATTTATCTTTCCAGGGTCATCAAAATAATTGAAGTAGTGACGTGGATTTAATCAATTCACGTAATACTTGAAAAAAAATGAATTGTCGCCTTGATCCTATGAAAGAAGTAATTGTTTTTTTTTATTGTTTTGTTTTTTGTTTTGTTTTTTGTCAAAGTGCTTAATTGATTAAAAATACCTTACATTTATATTACACATTCACCTAAGAAAACATGTTTATATATTTCAGAGTTGTGCTTGTTCGGCATGAGTCTCTGGCAATAATTTATAATATTTAAAAATATTACAAAATAAAATAAATTTTATATATAAAGGTTTATGTGAGTTGTTTCAGATAGCTAAGATAAAACAAAAGTAAATATAAACGGAATATATCGGTTTTAAATCACTATCTTAACCATTCCATGAAACTGAAATTGTTAAGCATGCTCATTTCAAATTATTAAAATCTAGTTTATCATAAAACGCACGACAGAAACAGAATTCACTGGAATATTAATATATCCATTTACACTTGCTCAGATGGAAAGATAGATAAAAACGATCAGTATTGCTTCTGCAGTATTGTGCTTCGATTTCGTAGTAGATTACTTAACACCTTTACACGTTATCAAATTAAACGAAACGATATTCATTTTAAATTAATTTGTATTTGACAGATCACAGAATCTATAAGAGATTACATCGGTTGTACTTAACAAGAACTTAGAATCATTGAACGAATCTATAGATTTTTAGTGCAAACATATTCACTGGTTAGGCAATATGAAACAACGACAAGGTAAACTCCCCAGGATTGTCACCTGCATGGAGAAGATACACTTAATGTAGTAAGCCCAAACATTATTAACCTTTCTATTCATTCTTATTACGCACTGGCAGAGACGAACGTGAATTTGATCGCTATTGTTTTTCGTTATCGGAGAATATTCTCTCCCTTTAGACAATGTGTGTTCATAACAGACGTGACTCGCTGGTGTAGGGAGATTTTGATTGACCTCGTTGTGTGTCTCCCCAGTCAAAGCTACGCCACCGGACTGATGATTATAAACAGATTATGAACGTTTTTTTTTTTATAAGAAACAGCAAACACATTAATTGCTGATGCGTACTGATATGTGCTGACATCTAGCAAACAGATTATAATTCATGGGGCGCACGCAGAACATCGATAATTAAACAGCAAATAATAATTAGTTTGCTGGTTCCTATAATCAAGAGCTGAATGTTTTATTAGATTCAGCGGTTCGCTGGGGTGGCTTTGACTGAAGAAGCGCACGACGAAGTCGATCAAAGTCTCCTTACACCGGTAAATCATGTGTGTTATGAACACACATCGTCTAAATGGAGGAGGTGTTCTCCGATGTCAAAACACAACAATCAGATAATCCCGTCCGAATCTGCCAAAACGTGTTAAGAATGAATAGATACGTTATTTTTTGGATTCTTGCTGTAAATATAGCAAATTGAAACGAAAGCGAATGAAGTACAAAAAATCCTAACTGTGAGATTTCGACCTGAAATCTCGAAACGAGTGAGAGTCTACTGAAGGGTATGGAGAAACAAGTGGTTAGGTGAGTCACATGTTAAAGAGAAAGAATATGTTAAGATGTCAGAAGATAAAATTCAAAGACTTTACCACGTATAAAGTTGAAAATGGGGTGGAATAAGAAAGTGAATTTGTGAAAGAAATCCCATTCTTGTAGAATCATGTGTTCACTTTTTGGAATACGTAAATCCAAAAGTGAAATCCGCGACGCAAATTGAAAACATATTTATGGGAGTTTATCTGCTATTTGGTAATTGTTATATAGTGAAGGCGCGTGGCTGTGTGGTTAGAGAATTGGAATCGTAAGGTTGTGAGTTCGATTCCCGGACCAGGTGATGCGTTATGAACGTGAGCAAGACACTTTATTTCACGTTGGTCCTTCTACCTGGAGTTGCGACCGATAGATAGAATTAGCAAAAGAAAAAGGTTGCGAGCTGGCAGAATCGTTAGCACGCCGGGCAAAATGCTTAGCGGCATTTAGTTCGTCTCAACGTTCTGAGTTCAAATTCCGCCGGGATCGACTTTGCCTTTCATCCTTCTGGGATCGATAAAATAAGTACCAGTTTAACACTGGAGTCGATGTAATCGACTAAACCCCTCCCCCAAAATGGCTGGCCTTGT
>JAOPUL010000002.1:32740332-32754698 GCA_027564515.1 Octopus rubescens | reverse complement strand
TACATACATACATACATACATACATACATACATACATACATACATACATACATACATACATACATACATACATTTTATTTTATTGACGCTAAAATATATTCATATAAAAGTGGGAGAGAGATTTGAGAGGGAAAAAAAAGAAAATTTCCCTAAACGTCATGTTTTTATTACTTCGGTATCCCTGTTACTTTAACGCTTTAAGAACCGAAACTGGAACGAATTTATTTAGATATATTCTTTTGCTCATAAATTTATTAATAGTGTACTAATTACATTGAATGTTTCTACTGAAGACATTTTAATATATTTTCTGATTATTTCTATTAGTTTAAATTTATTTACCTCGATTTTCATTATTCATTTACTATGTAACGTTATGTTGAATGTTGTTTCATTCTAATTCTTTTTTCTGCTTTCGTAGAGGCGAATATGTTCCGTGCAATTGTTGATATATTTGGGGGTGGAATAGACACAACTGCTACCGCTCTTAACTGGGCCTTTCTCTTTATGGCTAAATATCCAGATATACAGAACAAGTGTCGGGAAGAAATTAAACAGGTAAACTATGTAAGATTATTTTGTTTATATGTTCCGTTCTCTCTTTTATGTCGCTGTTTGTGTGCCAAAAGTTGCTGCAGCCAGTACCCTGACAAATATTTTTCTGTTACGTTTATGACCTTTCTATTCATTATGTTCAGTTCATTTAATATCTTGGCCCATGTAGTTGTAACTAGTTTCTAAAATGAGAAACCTATTTTAAATGAAACGGGAGTGCTCTTACTTTGGGATGTCCAAGTCTTGTGGTAAGTAACGAAGTTCATGTCATACCACCTCACATTGTTCCATGGGTCTTAGAATTAATGTTGCAGGATATCTGTGAAGTGCTGGAGAGTATTGTTAAGTCCTCGATTGATGAAGCACATAGTGTAGGTCATACATGTTTCACCAAGACTCAGCACCTTTTCACAAAGCCTACGTAACCCGAAAATCGATATCTGACAATCTTTTCAATTATGTAACGCGAAATGTGTGGCCTCAAAACTTGCCTGATTTAAATCTCACTGACTACTATAGATAAAGGTTAGAGAAGACTATCAGTTCAGGAAGGGCAGATTTCATGCTCTCAACAGGTCCGTCAGATTAATACTGCTGATGCGCATTTCGAACATCTTTAGGTTGAGATCTGTAATCAGAACATTGGAATTTGAGGACAATTGAGAAATTAGCATTTCTGAGTAGGAATATCTGAGTAAAGTATTATGAGTGTTCTTGGAGAATCAGCACACACACGACACACACACACACACACATACACACACACACACACACACACATACACACACAAACATAAATACAAATACATATACGCACAACACACAAATACACACACACATACACACACACAACATACACACATACACACACACAACGTACACGCACATACACAACATACATACAAACACACCATAGAGATGTCAAAAGAAATATAATCTATTGATTAGAGTGTGAGACGTAAAATGACAGTGGTCTGTGGTAAGATGACAGTGGTCTGTGGTAAGATGACAAGTCGTCTGTCGTAAGATTACAGTGGTCTGTGGTAAGATGACAGTGGTTTATCATAAGATGACAGTGGTCTGTGGTAAGATGACAGCGGTCTGTCGTAAGATTACAGTCGTCTGTCGTAAGCAGCAGGAACATCCACAATAGAGGATGTAAATAAACACAATGATGAAACGTACGTAGGGAATAAATTATATAAACTCCATTTCGTATTTATCATAATTTCTCCCTATACATGCATACACACACAAATACAGGTACACCGACAGACAGACAGACAGACAGACAGACCAATGCAATCATTGAAATTAATTTCCTATTTCAGATAACAAATCTGAACAGGCCTATCACAATGGAAGACAAACAACACATGAAATATGTTGCAGCAACTCTACTTGAAGTCCAGAGAATTGCTCCCGTTGGTAAATATGTTGAGACGTAAATTGTAATGTAGAAAAATATATTCTGTAGTTCATGCCTTGTATTTACTCTGACAGAATAATTGTTTATATAACAAAAGTAAATTAATAAAAAAGGATAGTTTTCAAATGTTTTAAAGGGTGAAATACCTACACATATAGAGAATTACAAACTTTACATATGTTCAATCTAGTCAAAATTTGGGAAAGATCATTTTAATTAAGAAAACATATTTGTTTTACTTGCTTAAATTCAGTAGACTGCACCATGTTAAATTATTTCAATCTTACAAGAACAATGTTTCATCTGCTCAGACAAAAATTGTTAGTTACAATGTTACATCAACTCAATGTTAGTTTAACACTGGTTTGTAACCTATAGAGCACCTATCCATCCATTCATCCATCCATCCATCTCTTCCACGCACTATTCCTGGGAGAATCGTGGTGGTAGAGTCCTCAGGCACCTCTTCCACAGGGTCCTATCAATGCAAATGTCATTATACTTTCCAGATGGATTCCCAAGCGTGGCCAACCAAGATTAAGGATATTATCCAGCCATCTTTTTCTTGATTTTCCCCCTATGTCTCCTGCCTGTTGGCTCCACTTGAAGAATGCGTCATGCGATTTTTTCCTGAGATATTCTAATCACATGTATTAGCGGTGCTGTGACCTTTCAATGCGAAATAGTAGAGGCTCAATCTTGAGAGACGCATTGTTCGACGTGCTAGGCTCACAAATAGAGCAATGATACATATAATCCTATTTTTCCGCAATAGTGTTGCATGAGTTCAAACTTACGTTGTTTTAGCACAGCATTACAAAGACTCAAGCTCAGCTATATCACAATACACAATACTATATCATCAAATTTACTGTGTTACCCATTACAAAGACTCAAGCTCAGCTATATCACAATACACAATACTATACCATCAAATTTACTGTGTTACCCACCATAATAACACGTCCTATTTCTAATCATCATTTATCTCAACATTGTTAATATTTAGAATAATACTTTTTTCCAGGTCCAATGACTGCTCCACACACCGCTGAAGTAGATACAACACTAGGAGGTTATGATATTCCAAAACATACTGTTGTTTTGTTCCTGCTCATCGATGCTCATTTTGATCCGAATTATTGGGATAATCCAGAGGAATTCCTACCTGAAAGATGGATTGGAGAAAATAATGAGTTAAATAAAAATGAGGCTTTTATGCCGTTCTCTGCGGGTAAGTATTATGAATAGATTCTAATGACTTAATAGACTTATGATCAAAAGCATTACAACTGTGAACCTGATAATATCAAGCACTACATCATCAAAGTTATATTGCTGTTATAAAACTTTGGGGATGTAATTTGAGGGAGATTTAGTTTCTATATCTAGCTACAAGGTCGAACGACCTTAAAACGATTTCTTTGTTCAGTAGACAAGCACTAGAATAGTTGACTAGTGTGTAAAACACTAATCAAAATATATTTCAGTATTTAGATACATTGTCAGGTATGCGGGAATTTTGAAAATACCTCACGGAGTGACGACCGTGCCCTGCATAGTTATGGGTTGCTCTTTGCCAAGGTACAACACCCGTTCGGCCACCCTGCCAGGGATACAGCAAAGTCATGGAGTTGTAGTATAGCGGATTGTGAAGAGGTAAGCGGAAGAGCTCAACTGATGCTGATCGGAGGAATCCTAGAAGATCAATGGTCAGGATCACCAAGCTCTATCAAAAGAGTAACTGCAACGCATTCATAGTTGAGGCGACCATTGGTTGTGTAATCAGTTAATAAAAGATTCACTATGACACCCAAGCTCCCAATTCAAATTCATAATAATGGAATTGGATGACAACAGAGAGTCATGCTAATCCGCTAAAGCAGCCCCCCCCCAAAAAAAATTCTCTTTACTCTTAAATCAGTGATTCCCAACCCTTTTTTAACCTATGGACCCCTTTTGATCCTTATTGTACTCGGATGAACCCTCATAACCATTCCATGTTTAAAAAATCCTATTATATTTTTAGAATTAAATATTATAAGGAATTTTATTTTTTTTAAATTGTTAAAATATTTTGTGTATTGTAGAAATCTAACTGATTTCATGCACATAAATTTTAACAAAATCTTATATGGACCCCACCCAAGGACCATATGAACCTCAGTTGAAAACCCCTGAGCTAAACGCAGCAGGAAAATTTAATTATAGGTGCAGGCATGGGTATGTGGTTAAGGAATTTGCTTTCTAACCACATGGTTTTGGGTTCAGTCCCACTGCATGTCACCTTGGGCAAGTGTCTTCTACTATAACCCTGGGCAGATCAAAGCCTTGTGAGTGGATTAGGTAGACAGAAACTGAAAGAAGCTTGTCATGTATAACCCCAGGCCAACCAAATTTTTGTGAGCGAACTTGGTAGACAAAAACTGAAAGAAGCCCGTGTGTGTGTGTGTGTGTGTGTGTGTGTGTGTCCGTGTCCACATGTTTCTGTATGTTTGTTTACATTTGTGCATTCTCTGAAAATCCCCGAGCCAAGGAGGTATGCTGTTGTCATTTCCTCCCTCAACAAATAGTCTGCTGCTTTTCTGCTTTCAAAGAAGTGTGGAATAAGAGATCCTTTAACCCTTTAGCATTAGTAATAAGGGGGAAACAACTCCATGTTTCTAGATTTAATGACAAAGAGGAAGTGACATCATTGATAAACAATATGTACAGATAAAACAGATGTAGAGAGAGAAGGGGAGGCAGACAGCAGGGGTGGCATGGGTCCCGGGATGGTGGCGGTGGTGGTGGGATGGATTCACAGTAATGACCGCAGTGGATGTTGCCACAGAGAATGGCCAGCGACACACGCTGCTGTAGCCACTCCATCTCGCGGGACTCATTTCTCCGGCAGGCCGCAGCAGACCCTATTTGGCGGAGGAAGGCTGTGGTTTGAGGACCCAGGACACCAGACGTCTCGAAACGAACCACATGCATTTGAACCAACCATACACAGCCCAAATATTCTACCTGTTTTATGTTCAAACTGGTCAGATCCGGCTTCTCACATCTATCCTACAATGTCATTCTAAAAATAAACAGTCACATTGAAATCTCAAGGCTATAAGATAATGCATGATTAATTCTAAACAAGGTGAATAAATAAGCATTACATTTGACAGAGTAATATGAATGCTAATGGGTTTAATTGAAAAACGGGTAAAAATTAGCGACAGGAAGAACATCTGGCTATAAAACAATGTTTTAATAATATATTCATCTAACTGATGCAATCATGGAAAAATGGACGTAAAGCAAACAAAATAAGAGATTTATCTCATTTAAATAATCTTTCTATGTATTTCAATGTGAATTTTGACAGGATTACTTGAGAAGTATATCGTCCAATGTTGATTCTGTTCTACACACTCTGAAACTGCAGAATGCTTCCTATCCAGACAATTTCAAGGTTTGTTAACTTACAGGACATTTGTTGTTGTTGTTATGAGTGAGTGTTGGTGGTTTCTTTTGTTGTTGGTTTCTATTATTATTGAGAAAATTAAGGTGGTGAGTTGGTAGAATCGTCAACATGCCGGGCAAAATGCTTAGCGGCATTTCGTCCGTCTTTATGTTCTGAGTTCAAATTCCGCTGAGGTCGCCTTTGCCTTTCATCCATTCAAGGTCGATAAAATAAGTACCAGTTGAGCACTGGGGTTGATGTAATCGAGTTATCCCCTCCCCCCAAATTGCTGGCCTTGTGCCAAAATTTGAAATCACTTATTATTAAGTAAAATAAGTACCAGTTGAGTACTGGGGTCAATTGAATCGACTTATCCCCATCCACGAAAATTTCAGGCCTTTATGCCCAGTATAGAAAGGATTATTATTATTATTAAGGTGGTGAGCTGGCAGAATTGTTAGCACGCTGGACAAAATGCATAATGGCATTTCTTTCGGCTTTACATTCTGAGTTCAAATGCTGCCATGGCTGACATTGTCTTTCATCCTCTCGTGGTCGATAAAATGAATACCAGTTGAGTACTGGGGTTGATGAGATTGATTCGCTGTCACTCTCCCAAACTTTCAGGCTTTGTGCCTATATAGTAGAAATAATAATTGTTAAGAAAATTTGAACAATGTTTATTAATTCTGTCTGTCTGTCTGTCTGTCTGTTCCTCTGTTGTTTCTCTATGACAGTCTAAAGAAGCAGTTTTCAGTTTTTCTGTGTTTGTAACTCACTGAAGGTCAAATACAAAATTACTGATGCTCTTTGCAAGGAAATTTAATAACAAACAAACAAAACCATGTCTTAGAGTTTTAAATATTAGGAAAAATTATATAATACCATATTAGGTGTGGCATGGCTCTATAGTAAGAAGTTTGCTTCCCAACTACATGGTTCTGGGTTCAGTCCCTTTGTGTGGCACCTTGGGTAAGTGTCTTCTACTATAGCCCTGGGTCGACCAATGTTTGTAAGTGGATTTGATAGATGGAAACCAAAAAAAAATCAAACTATCGCTTGACAACCAGTTTTGGTTTGTTTATGTTCCCATAACTTGGCAGTTCAACAAAAGAGACTGATAGAATAAGTTAGTAGGCTTTTAAAAAAAAAGTACTGGGGTCGATTCATTTGACAAAAATTCTTCAAGGCAGTACTCCAGTGTGGCCACAATCTAATGAGTGAAACAAGTAAAAGATAAAAGATCTTGAATTTTGTCATCAATTTTTTTCTCAGAGGCCCTAATGGCAGTGCTTGATTTGAGTGAGATGCTTTTTCTAGTAGATCAAGTAACCTTGTAGACTTCTTAACTCATTATATGGTTGTAAAATCTGGTATTAGCTACAGTTTAGAATGGACATAGTAAAACCCATCTGATATTTCTGGTTTTGTTGTCTGTGATAAAGATGTAAAAGTTACAACTGTTCTAGTTTGTGTCTTCTAGAAACAACAATGTTGTTTATTATCTTTGGTATCATAATCTACAATTATGTTTACTCTCTGCATCTCACCTTCTGCAGGCTGAACCATTAGTGTCTATAGCACAACAGTTTGATGATCCAAATTTGTGGGCAGCTGAAATAAAAGTAAGTTTGTCTTTCTCATTGATAATTGTTTAACCCTTTAGCATTCAAACCGGTCATATCCGGCTGAAATAGGCTGCTTGCTTTTTGTTCTAACCAGCCAGATCCAGCCTATCACACCTGCCCTTCAATGCCATTTTAAAAATATACAATCACATCATCAAAATCTCAAAGCTGTGAGATAAGGCATGATTAATTAATAACAATGTAAATGAAAAAGTATTAGATTTGACAAAATAATCTGAATGCTAAAGGCTTAAAGCAACAAAAGAGCTGATTAGCCTAAATCTAGTTACAGACACTGTGATAGTAACAACATCATTGAAAATATTAGCTGAAGTATTTTCTATGCAGTCACTTGGCCTGCTAGAAATACCAGATATATCTCCCTCAAATCAAACCCAACCATCTTAAAAGGAATATACTGCAATTTCAAATACACAAAACCAAAAAGAATGATTAAATTGTCAAAGCTGGTACACCTTCGATCATAGGTCTGCATGGTCAGGGCTGATTAGGATCTAAATAACAACAAATTAATTACTTTTGTTGTCAATATTTGAACTGATACAGGTGGCGAGCTGGCAGAACCGTTAGCACACTGGGTAAAATGTTTAACGGCATTTCGTCCGTCTTTACGTTCTGGGTTCAAATTCCGCCAGGATCGACTTATCCTTTCAGGGTCGATAAAATAAGTACCAGTTGAACACTGGGATCGATCTAATCGACTTATCCCCCCCACCCCGAAATTGCTGGCCTTGTGCCAAAATTTGAAATCAACATTTGAACTGATAATACAATGCTATTCATGCAAACTGAATACACCTGGTCTTGTAGACACTTCCTTTTCCTAGTAGTGAAGGCACTTGGCTTAATGGTTAGAGTATTTAGCTCATGATCGTAAAGTCAAGTATTCGATTTCTGGCAGTACATTGTGTCCTTCAGCAAGACACTTTATTTCCACTCAGCTGTACCTGTAATTCAAAATGAGCTGTACCTGTAATTGAAAAGGGGCCAGCCTTGTCACATTCTGTGTTACACTGAATCTCCCTGAAAACTACGTTAAAGGTACGTGTGTCTGTGGAGTGCTCAACCACTTTCACGTTAGAGGTGTGTGGTCAAGTGATTAGTGTATTTGGCTCACGATCGTATGGCCATGAGTGTTCCATGCTTGACAGCACATTGTGTCCTTAATCAAGGCACTTTATTTCATGTTGCACCAGTCCACTCAGCTGGCAAAAATGAGTTGTACCTGTATATCAAAGGGCCAACCTTGTCACATTTTGTGCCATGCTGAATCTCCCTTAGAACTATGTTGAGGGTACACGTGTTTGTGGAGTGCTCGGCCACTTGCACATTAATTTCATTAGCACCAGTTTTTACCCAGTAGAAAATTCTTTTGTTTCAACATAATATAAATTGTATGTGAATATTCCATCCTAACATAATTGATATTATGAATACTAATTGATTAAATCACAGGTGAACTTGGAATAATGGAAATGATTAATGAAAGACAGACATATTTCTTTTTTTCATTTGAAACTGGTGCTTTTTAATTCTAGTATTACTTTATGCTGAAAATCTAAGCAATTAATTTATTCATAATTTAATGGAATTATTTCTGATTTATTTTATTCCATTTATTTTTTATTCTCCTCATGTTATGACGATGTACAGTTCAGTGGTAAAAGAAAATGTTTAAGAGATAAAATCATTGTTCCAAGTAGTAATATAGCAATAATATCTTAAACCAAACCAAATGACGTCTGCAAAAGTTGCAGTTGGTAGAAACATCCAACCAATAGCTGCACAAACAGCTGAGATATGAATATTACTAATATTTATTATCAAATATAAAGGATTAAAAGCAAAACCCACATTTGAAGCAGCCTTTGCATGATTATTAGACATGCTAGAATTACTGAAAAGAAGGGTGCATTGGATAATAAAATTCTGAATAAGCGTGAAGAAAAGAGAAGATGGTAATAGCTAGGAATCCCTTTGCTTATATGTCTGCTCAATCAGAGATGGCCTGGGGCTAAACAACAGCAAAATTTGCTAAGTACTCACCAAGTAGACTAATTCCTAGACCACTTAGTCCTTGTTTGAGACCATCGGATAAACCAGTGGGGCGAATTCTTCGATTTTCTTCCTGCCGTTCTAGATGGCCAGCATCTAGTGAGAGGCGGTCCATGTTTCGAGATACACTGGATGCAAAGTTTGTTATAGAGGTGAGTGTACCTAGAGAAAAATAAGAATAAACATGTATGTTCAATGTTCTCCTTAAGTAAATCAAACTTAGCAGAAGTGTTTAGAAATCATATCACACAGTCATTTTAATCAATATTTTATTTACTCCATCAAACTGTAATAGATAAAATCAATAATTTTGGGGATGTTTTGTTAGCAGAAGTTTCCATCAAAGGATATTTAGTTTTATTAACCCTTTTGGTACCAAACCACCCAAGACCACCCCTGGATTTATGATACAAGCTTCTTATCTTAATGTGAACTAAATTAAAACCTCGCATAAAAATTTCATGTTAATTTTAATGTTACAAACTCCAGTTATTCTACTAAATTCTTCATTATTACCAAAATCAATTAAAACAAAGGCAGTGTATTTCAACAGATATTTGGTAACAAAAGGGTTAAATCAAAAGAAAAGCAGGGAGATAGGAGTTGTGGTGTTTCCCCATTCTTAAGGGCATAAGTGAAGTGAATTAAGTGAGATTAAGAATCAAAACCAGGTTATAAATCCTGCTACCTAGAAGTTCAGTTTCTAACCTACATTGCCTCTCAGGAAACAAATAGAAAATACAGAAAATGTATGTCAGATGAATAAAGAGTGTGCATCCTTCCAGCCATATAGACCAGCATTTTACATGAGCATTTTTTCTCAATTAGCCCTCAATAGTTCTTTTGGGTTTTTTTCCATCTTTCCTTTTCTGTTTCCACTCTGCACCTTATTCCAAAGAAGGATAATGTTTAGAATGTCATAACAGTTAACTCTTTCCATTTCACAGAGTACCACCTTTATCTTCTTTTGGGTTTTGTCTTTTTGTTCTTTTTCATATAATTACTGATTTCTAGATTATTTTAGGTAACTAACTTTTCCTGCACACAGTTTTAACCCTTTAGTGTTTAAACCGGCCCTATCCGACCCAAATATTCTACCTATTTTATGTTCAAAACATGTCAGATCCAGCCTCTTATACCTACCCTACAATGTCATTCTAAAACAATATTATTACATCATCGAAATATTAAAGCTGCAAGATAATGCATGACAAATTCAAAACAATGTGAATGAATAAGCATTACAATCGACAAAGTATTCTGAACGCTAAAGGGTTAGACAAGTAAAATCTGAAACTATCAAAACATTGAATACCTGTAGAATACAATCTAATCAATGAAACAATGACTTCAATTACTAATATGAAGCTACTGGCATATATCAAGATGCAGGACTAAATATCTTTAGGTTTCTGTAAATTATCTATGGAGACAATTTTAGGAAATAACATTTTGCTATAGTGTTGTTTTCAGAGGTGAAATCATTTTAACTGTCAGAAAATAACAACCAACAAATATTGTAGATAACTGCAAGATTTTTATTTATAATATTTTCATAAAATAAGATTTTAATTTACAAATAAATATGAATATCTAATAACAAATTTAAGTGATAAATTTTACATGAATCTCTTCTTTTTACTTCTGTTGCTATAGAATCATCTCAATAGTATGTTCCTCATATATATATATATATACTGTTTAATAATATGGCTTTATGGTGAAAACAATTTTCCACAAATTTCACACCGATAAGGTGTTTTCTAGAATCCAGAGAATTTCCTGAATGATTCCCTGTATATTTCACATTAATAGATGTGGGTGGGTTTGTGTGTGTGTGTGTATATATATATATATATATATATATATATATATATATATATGTGTGTGTGTGTGTTTGTCCAGCATGTATTCATTTGTTAAGTTCAAGCTTATAATTCACAAATATTTTAGTAAAAAAGTTTCTCCTAAATATAAGTATAGGATTTGGAATTGAACAAGAATGATTTCTGACATGTCCAACCCATGCCAGCATGGAAGACGGATGTTAAAGGATGATGATTCTACCTTCACCCTCCATGCCTGTACTGTCTGTCATTATACTTTTGTTCCTTTTCTCCCACACATTCTGGATTTCTGCCAATGCTCTATCTCCTGGGTGATGTTGCCTTCTGCCATTGCTCTATCCTCTTGGCTATATTGCCTTGAATATACATATCTACCTCTGAGTACAATCTTCTTATCACTATCAGTCATGTCCCTCACTCTGTAAAGATATTGACCAGCAAGCAGAAACATGGGGTCATGAGGTACTTTTAGTCATGATTACCTCTCTAGTGCTGATACCACACAAAATACACTCAGGTACTCTGTCAAGTGTAAGGTTGTGAGGATCCTTTAGTCTTACTAAGGAAATGACATCTCTCTAGTGCTGGTGCCGTGAAAAAAGCACCCAGTAGACTCACAAGATTCCTGCAAGGGCATCCAGTCGTAGTAACCAAGCCAAAAATGAAACAGGAGTGAGATGCAGTCCTCTGGCCCACCTAAGTGAGCAAGAACTCCCAAATATGTACAGACTCCAACTGTACCAACCTGTCCAATTCATGTCAGCATTGGAAGTGAATGTCAAGTGATGATGATAATTCACCATGACAAATGTTCTACAATATTTATTTGTTGGTGGACTGTAAGTTTAGATTTGCAAGAGAAGGATTTTTTACAATTCACATTTAAAAGGTTTAGCTCCAGTGTGTAATCGTTCATGTCTTTTTAAGAGACTGTTACTGATAAATGATTTCCCACACATTCCACAATGATAGGGTTTTTCTCCAGCATGACTACGTTTATGTACGACGAGACTATAATTGACTGAGAATGATTTTCCACATATTTCACAGCAAAATGGGTTTTCACCATTGTGTCTACGTTTGTGGATTGTAAACTTAGAATTTTCATTGAAAGATTTCTCACATATTTCACAGTGAAATAGGTTTTCTCCAGTGTGTGTTCTTTTGTGTTTTGTTAAATAACTGTTAAACACAAAAGACTTCCTACATATATTACAACGATAGGGTTTTTCACCACTGTGCGTTCTTCTGTGAACAACTAAATGAGAATTACTAATAAATGATTTCCCACACAATTCACAATGATATGGTTTTTCTCCAGTGTGTATTCTTTTGTGAACTACAAGATGAGAATTATTAATGAACGATTTACTGCATATTTTGCAATCATAAGGTTTCTCTCCTGTGTGTATTCTTTTGTGTGTTCTTAGGACACTACTTAACATGAATGATTTACCGCATATTTTACAATGATACGGTTTTTCTCCAGTGTGACTACGCTTATGGATAACGAGCTTTGAATTATTAATGAATGATTTGCCACAAATTTCACAGTGAAATAGCTTTTCTCCAGTGTGAATTTTTTGGTGCGTTTTTAAATTGATTTTGGAGACAAATGATTTCTCACATATTTCACAACAGAAAGGTTTTTCTCCAGTGTGACTACGTATGTGAATAACAAGGTTTGAATTATTAATGAATGATTTCCCGCATATTTCACAATCATAGGGTTTATCTCCAGTGTGTATTCTTCTGTGTGTTTTTAAGACGCTGTTTAACATAAATGATTTTCCACAAATTTCACAATGGTAGGGTTTTTCCCCAGTGTGACTACGCACGTGAATAACAAGACTTGAACTATCAGAGAAAGATTTTCCACATATTCCACAGTGACAGGGCTTTTCTCCAGTGTGACGTCGTTGATGAATAACAAGCCCCGAATTATTAGAGAAGGATTTTCCACATATCCCACAGAGACAGGGTTTTTCTCCAGTGTGACTACGTTTGTGGTTAACAAGACTCGAATTCTGAGTGAAAGATTTTCCACATATTTCACAGCGATACGGTCTTTCTCCAGTATGTATTCTACTATGACTTGTTAAATAACTGTTATTTACAAAAGATTTCCCACATATCTCGCAGCAATACGGTTTTTCTCCAGTATGTTTACGAACGTGAATTGTAAGCTTCGAATTCTCAGTGAAAGAAATCCCACACATTTTACATTGAAACGGTTTTTCTCCACTGTGTATTCTTTTATGTGTCGTTAAATAACTGTTAGTGATGAAAGATTTTCCACATACTTCGCAATGATAGGGTTTTTCACCGGTATGTATTCTTTTGTGAACTACAAGATTTGAATTAACAGCGAAAGATTTCCCGCATATTTCACAGCCAAAAGGCTTTTCGCCAGTGTGTATTCTTTTGTGATTTGTTAGATTACTCTTAGAATCAAAAGATTTTCCGCATATTTCACAATGAAACAATTTTTCTCCAGTATGTATTTTGTTGTGCGTTTTTAAATTACTGTTGGAGACAAAATGTTTTCCACATAATTCACAACGATATGGTTTTTCCCCAGTGTGTACTCTTCTATGTCTTGTTAAATTACTGTTATAAACAAAACATTTCCCACAGACCTCACAGTGGAAAGGGGTTTTTCTATTGTGTGTTTCTTTATGTGCGATAACTTCATGTTCTGAAGAGAAAGTTTTTCTACAAATCTCACAACAATATTCAGGAATATTTTTATGTAATGATCTTTCTTTAGTAAACATTTCACTATTTAAAGGCTTTTCACCATTGTATGTATGTATAAATGAACCTATATTGTTAAAAACAGTTGTGTTGGAAGCGTTCGAGTGATTAACATCTCCCTTATAAATTCTCGATGAATTCTTAAAAGCCGAGAAATCTCTGTAACCTATTATAGTTTAGTTTTTTGTCTTGCGTATCATGGGATTGTGTTTACATAATATAATTAAATTAATTATCATACTATGTAATAAAGTTAATTACTAATTACTTGAAGTTACAAAGATAACATGTAGGCGGTGTCATTAAAAACATCACCCTGCCTAAATGATACCGGTGACATAAGTTCAAGGTCCCAAACGTAATTTTGTATATTCAGAAATAATCTGTCGTCTCCTTAAGTTATAACCTGCTGGAAATCGCAAACAAATCTCACCAAATTATAGGCCTAGCTATCTATCAGCTTACTTGAAATGTTATAGACTCCCGGAGGTGGGGATGCGTATGTAGATGCTCGTTTTTCTTAATAAGAGAAGGATAATTTCGACAGTGTACTCCTGCGTGGCTGTGTGGTAAGAAGCTTGCTTCCCAACCACATGGTTCCGGGTTCAGTCTCACTGCGTGGCACCTTGGGCA
>JAOPUL010000002.1:32637135-32647937 GCA_027564515.1 Octopus rubescens | reverse complement strand
TAGCTGGAGAGCAGCTGACAAAGGTCTTACTGAGTGATGCTAGGACACCCTCAGCCTTCTTGACAATCTTAGAGATGAGGTTTGTCCAATGCAGATTGCTGTTTACAATAATACCCAGATCACATTTACTAGAAGACTTCTTGAGATTGGTGTTGCTGAGGGAGTATGTCAAGGCTGGATTTTTCTGCCCAAAGTGCATGGTGATGCACTTGTCCACAGTTAGCTTGAGTTGCCAGTCAGAAATCCATTGCTGCATTGTATCCAGGTCTAATTGCAGGAAAAATCTATAATGCATAGGATCTGTTCTTTTTATCTCGAGGTACAGCTTGATGCCATCTGTATATTTCAATACTGTAACATTTCTCAAGTTGGCATCTATGTCAATATATGCAACAAACAGTAGGGGTCCAATAACGGATCCCTGTGGTACACCTGAACATATCTCGTAGGGTGAAGAATGATGTCCTAGAACCGTAACTACCTCTTTCCAACTGAGAATGAAGGATTTCAGCTAGTTATGGAGATCATCTTTCACACCCATTGCAGAGAGTTTTGCCAGGAGTCGTTTGTGTGGCACAGAATTAAAGGCTTTAGCAAAGTGAAGGTAGATAACATCCATCCATGAGCCACCATTACTAACTCAGTGATGTCCTCAAAAAACTCGATGGGTTGGCTACAGCAGCTGGAGTTAGGGATAAATTCAAATTGTGAGGATCGAATACGGCTGTGAGAGATCCAAAAGTTCCAGAGTGTTTCTCTGACACAGGACTCCATCAGTTTGGTGATGCAGCTAGTAAGGCTGACTGGACAGTAGTTGACAGGTGATGTGCGATCACCATTTTTTTGCTCTGGAGTGACACAGTTAAGGTAAAATTGAAAGAAGAATGAAAGCTGGTGCAAAAGAAAGAACTTGTCACGTTTGAGAAGCAAATAAGTAACACCATCAAGACCAGGAGAGGCATAGTTGCACTTATTCTTGAGGTGGCATTGCAGGTGTGAATTTCACAGATGTTATGGAATTTGATGTCAGAGTTGGTGAAGAAGGTACATTTGGATTTTCAACTTTATTTCAATTTACCCCTTCATTTCTATCAAACCCATGACAAATCAAAAAGCATCTCTCAGTAAAATAACTACTATGTATTGACAAAGGAGCCTCTATATGGTTGCTCAACCTGCTGAAATTCCTCATATCAGTGTAGTTCTAAATGGACACAGCTATAAACAAAACAAGATTGACATAAAAAAAGGAACACTTTTCAGTGAACTGATCATTAATAATTTTTTGTATATAGATACATTAATGTATTATATGCATAAATACAATATGTATGTAAATGCATAATATATCTATATGTAAAAAAAATTATTTATGTATATAAATAAATGGTTCCGGGTTCAGTCCCACTGCGTGGTACCTTAGGCAAGTGTCTTCTACTATAGCCTCGGGTTGACCAAAGCCTTGAGTGGATTTGGTAGAAACTGAAAGAGGCCCGTCGTATATATGTATATATCTATGTTTGTCCCCCACCAACGCTTGACAGCCGGTGTTGGTGTGTTTATGTTCCCGTAACTAGCGGTTCGGCAAAGAAATCGATAGAATAAGTGCCAGGCTTTAAAAAAGTACTGGGGTCGATTCATTCGACTAAAATTTCTTCAGGGCGGTGCCCCAGCATAGCCGCAGTCTAATGTCTGAAACAAGTAAAAGAAAGAAAAAAAGATATAATAGACCTGTATGTTTATGACCATATATCTGCCCAGATACATATATGGATGTGTCTAGATATGTAAAAGAAATTCATAAATAAGACGAAGAAACCAATTCTGTTCAAAATATAAAACCCAATTACTACCCTCCTTGAGATACGCTAATAAATACTTTTATCGTTTAGAATTAAAAATTCTAAACGATAAAAAGACGGTGTTATCTCCCCTAACAGTATCAAATTAGTTAACAAGTGCTGGAGTGAATTAATTTTCTGCTTTGTTTTGTGACAAGTTATAATTTTTAGTGTTCTTCTTATATCTCATTAGAGAGTCTACGATAGTGTAATAAAGGATTAGCTGTAAGATATAATAAACATTTGAGTTTGTAAAACAACGAAGCATGATTACGCTACACAGTGCTTGTGCTAGATGTATTAAAAGTACTTGCTAGATGATTTTACAGATAGTGTTAATGAAAGAGATTTACAGGGTGTGCCGTAAAGAATTTCAGATTTTTAAGTTTATTTTATTAAATTTAGTTTGAAATAGCAAAAAAATAATTAAAATGCCCTCCTCGACATTCAATCGTTCATGTACACTCCATTGTTTTGTTTACATTCGGCGAGTAAAACGTTTCAATATGGCAGCTAACAGGCGAAGTGAGATTGTAGCTCTGAAAATAGCAGGACATGTTGATCCCAAAACAGTCTATAATCTCATGAAACGTTATAGTGGGACAGGTTCAATCGACAGCAAGCCCATTCCTGGTCGAAACAATTGGTGGATGTCGTCCGAAAGAGAGTGTCGCGAAAACCACGGCGGAGTATGAGGCAAATGGTTAAAAGTCTCGATATCTCCCAGACAACCATGCGACGGGTCGTGCATGAAGACTTAAATAGTCATTAAAATTGCAACGTCGACACCAAAGCAAAGCGAGGAGATTCAGAGCGCCGGTGACAATGTCTTCATCTGGTCGGGCGAAAAGATATTCACCGTGGAGGTTGTAACGAACACCCAGAATGACAGGATTTTGGCTACGAGTCGGATGCTGTTCCCGAAGGCGCCCATAAGGTGTTTCGCCGAATGAAACCCGCCGGAGTGATGGTTTGGGTGGCAGTGTCATCCGATGGTGGAAAATCTCCTCTGATGGTCAATTCGACAATTTAATGAGGATAATGTTTTGCCATGGGTGACCGAAGCATTTGGAGATAATTACGTGTTCACGTAAGACGGCGCTCCTTCTCAAGGGTAATTTCAGCGGGTTCTGGGACAAGAATGTATGGCCTTCCTCCATCCCAGACGTCAATCTTATGGACTTCGCTATTTAGTCCATTCTAGAAAATGACGTTTCAAGAGTTTCCTGCAAAAACATCACCGCTCTGAAGAAAGCCTTAGTCGCGTCATGGGATCGTTTAAATGAAGAAATCATCCGGCGTTCGTGTGAAGGCTAAAAGCAGACATATGAAAAGAAGCGTATCTTAATGTTACATGACCATATTTAATTAAATCTTAAAGAACTCGTGTATCTTTATGCCTTTTACTAAAATATTATGACTAAAAATCAATCGGGAATTCTTTACGGCGCACCCTGTAGATGTGGCTACAGCAAGTTTCTGAAATAATTACTAATTTATATTTAATACATGACCAGTATTGTGAAACAATAAACCAATACAATTTAATATATTGTATAGCATGACATAAGTTTACTTATAAGAATCAGTATCTTCACATGACCTTAAAACAAGGTTTTAATATTATGTGCAGAACGAAAGATATTTTGACCACTTGTTTGATAAATAATCTTGTTTCACTCTAATATCAACATTCTAGCGCCGAAGAAGATTTTTGGGAGCATTTTTAACGCCTTACGAGTCAGATGATTTTACTTAAGGGATTTTGTTGGGGGAGGGGTGCATTATATAAATACATTCTTTCGTTGATGAATTATTTTAATGGACGATGTGTCTGATGAAAGAAAATTAATTTTAAAAAAGCAAAAAGAAATAAACATTATTATCAATGATGTTGACGATATTGAATGTCAAAGTAATAATGACGAAGGGTGAATAATAGAGAGAGAGAGTTACTTCCCCTTACACTACAGTCTAAAAAGCTCCCAAATATTTCTATATATTCCTTGCTTATTATTCGTTACATATCTCATAGCCAGATCCAGTTTACACGAGACATTTATGAGATCGAATTAAATATAGATACTTGATAATGAAGTGTGTAATTACCGTAGCATATGTTGACCTGTAAAATCTTGAAGTTTTCATGAAACTGTTATGGTCCATTCTGGTGTCCTGAACATATATTGAGATCTTCCTTAAAGGGTTTATATTAATATGTAAGTATCATTTATATGTAAACATTATGTTGTATACATATTCTTTTCTGTACATCTGTTTCTTTTGTTCGGCAAGGCAAAGGAAAGAAATTGGGGGAAAAAAACAAAGAAAAATTTACGAAAGTAAGAATATTGTCTTATTTCATTGCTTCGTTTTCCATTCGACACTCCATTCCAATTTTTCCTATTCCTTACATTTTTATATCAACAAAGCGAAAAAAGATACGGCGTAACTCGCGTTACGGACAACTCTGGTTACAGAATCTCGCACTTACAGAAGTTGTAAAGTATTTTGTATGGGACCTATTATTCTGTTCCTACGGAAACTGGAAAATTTTGATAATTTTAAAACTAAAATTACAATACATAAAGTGAGGTTAGTTGGTGGGTAGATGAAACACCTATTTGCCGGCAGAAACAACGAACCTGGTGAGGATTATGCTGGTACCTTGTGAGAGCCTAGGACATCATATTTATTCTGCCTGCTCCATACAACTGGGAGAATAATGCATTATCAGCAGAAACTCGTTTATTGTTGATCTATCAACCTACAGCCTAGGGTATATATAAGGACATGTTTTTGACCAATAAACCTTATTTATAGGCAACAAACCAAAGTGACAATTATGCCTAGCTGAAGTTACCTGATAAAATACATAATTGAAAATTGAAATAATGCTAACATAATTCTTAAATTGCTCTATAAATACTGGTGTGTTCCAACATGTCCTATAGCATGTCTAAACTTAACTCATTGTGGGGTAACTTGGAAAGTTTAAACTTGGGCCTCAAAAATTAATTTTTTTAGGAATCTCTCTAAACCTCTGCAGAACATGTTTGCTAAGTTTGTTGTACGCATGTATATCTATAAAATAGACGATGTAATAGATTTATCAACATATGAATATGCTGAAAATAAATATTTCTCTGAAATATCCCAACTAATCCCATTTCCTACCTGAATAAAAATTATTTTTTTCAAATAATATATTTTGTTGTGACACTTTCATACACCCAACTGTTTCTCTTATGTTCCTATCTCCAAGTTTTGTACATTTTTGTTGTTTACATTCAGTTGTTTTAATTTTTCCTATCTCCATGTTTTGTACACTTTTGTTGTTTACATTCAGTTGTTTAAATTTTTCCTCCTATAATTTTTTATATATTTTTTTTATTGATCTCAACATTCTTATCTACACCTACCCACTTCCTCTCCATCACCTACCTTATTTGTGTGTGGGCATCAGTACAACAGACATGGGTATTTCTACTGATTTTAATTGCATAGTACATACTCTAATTTGTTCAGTGGCCACCCTCTCTTTAACATCACTCCATTGCTTTCATTTTATTTCCATTCTATGGTTATAAGATCACTATATTTTACCAAAGTAGTCCATCACTACTTCTGTCAGATTCTACTATTTCACTGCTTAGTATGGTTTTCTTATTTATCACTGCCACTGTTGAACTTAGCTACAAACATGTACAATATGGTGCAATACTCTAATTCAGGATGACTGGAAATATTATATGAAGTGAAGGCAACAAGAAGTCATAAGAGAATTACACTGGAAGTTAAACTTGATGTTTTACAAAAATGTGATGCCTAGTACACTCTGTAAAGTGTCTGGTGTAAGGAAGGGCATCTAGCCATAGAACACATGCTAAAGTAGACATTAAAACATGACACAGTCCTCCAACTCTTTGAATCTTGTTGAACCATCTAATCCATACCAACATGGTAAATAGATGTTAAATGATCATGATATCAGTGGCAAATAAGTTTCATGCTATGGAATTTCACATTATGGCAAGATTTTCAAGAATGCAATGCTTCCTAGCAAATGGGATGCCTGTATTACTTAACATCAGTTTAATACTTACCTTTATAAAGACAAGTGGTGCCTAAACTATGACAATGTAAACCATGTAAGCTTGACAACTTTTGTCAAACATGAGAATTCAACATGAAAGCTTTTGTTGCTGCTAGTCAGACATTCATTTTATTCACTCTATCCTGTTGTCAGAAATCATTAATTAAACAGGTTTTAACAATATGTATGTATCTGTATACATGTATATAAGAATGTGTATATATATCTTCAAATGTATATGTGTCAGGGCCATCTTAGCAGAATTATAGGTCCCTGAGCAAATCAATGCACTGGACCCTATAGTATTTATTGACAGTACACTACCACATATGTAGATCAGCACTGGGCCTCTAAACCCATGTGGCTTGCAGGCAACTGCTTAGTGTGCCCATGCTTTAAGAAGACAAGTATGTGTTCATACATATATGTTTACATATATGTGTGAGTTGGCAAATTGACGGGTCATTAGAGTGTCATATAGGAATGTCTTGCAATATTTGTTCTAGCTCTCTCTGGTTTAAATTCAAACCATTCCTATGTCAGTTTTGCCTTCCATTCTGCCAAAGTGAGAGAATAAGGTATCAGTTAATATCTAGGATTCAAGAGAGAGAGAGTTGAGTGAACAAGGATAACAACCTCTTTTCATAGAAGTGCTGAGACACTACTGAAACCATCCAAAGACAGGCAAATGTACAGTATGGCTCAAAACAAAAATATAAATAAGGTATATGTATATAAGTGTGTATGTGTGTAGGTCTATGTTTGAAGGGTACCAAAATCATTTACCTTCAATCAAATCACATCCATCAGATGAATAATCCATTCACAATGAATCAGAAAGTTATGAAAAATTAGTTATATTTATCTAATAGAAGGCTTACATTGCATAAGTTTACTTGTTATCCTGTTGAATTCCTACTTTTAAAGTAATCTTTATCTTATGCTGTTTCTCTACTATTTCAGAATATCAAGTGATATTGGTAATACAGAATTTTACTTCTGATCTATCATCAAACTAAAGGAAGATGTTATATAGAACAGTTATAACCTCTACATATAAATCTTAGACTGAATTACCATGAAATATTTTCTTGAGTGAGATTATTAGCAAAATGTTTCTGTTTCACTATCTGGAATGTGTACAAAATTATTTTTGCCTTCAAATTAAACTTGGATTGCAAAGAAGTTTGCTGCATCTATTGACTTTTACTAAGATCATAGTTGATGAAAGTGCAACAGTTAAAATATTTGCTTGAAATAAAATACAAATCAAAAAGAAGAAAAATATCCATATATTGTTGTGAAGGAAGAAAAATTATGGAAAAGGATTTATGTGAGAACCAGGTTAAATATAATGCAGAGTTTAAAAGGATTGATTTCCCTGATGAGATGCAGAAAGAGATAGGGAAAACATCATATGACTGTAATATCTGTGAAAAGTCATTCTCACTTAAAGATAACCTAATTACTCACAAATACATTCATACAAGAAAAAAGCCATATCACTGTGATATCTGTGGTAAATCATTCTCTGGAAGAAGTACAATAATTGCTCACAAACGTATTCATACAGGAGAAAAGCCGTACTGCTGTGATATCTGTGGTAAATCATTCTCTCAAAATAGTGAGGTAACTATACACAAACGTATTCATACTGGAGAAAAACCATATGACTGTGATGTCTGTGGTAAATCATTCTCTACGGGAAGTAGTTTAATTACTCACAAATACATTCATACAGGTTCAAAACCCTATCTTTGTGATACCTGTGGTAAATCATTCTCACAAATAGGTGCTTTAACTACTCATAAACGTATTCATACAGGAGAAAAACCATATCACTGTGATATCTGTGGTAAATCATTCTCTCGAAATGGCCACTTAACTAAACACAACCGAACTCATACAAGAGAGAAACCATATTGCTGTGATATCTGTGGTAAATCATTCTCTGTAAGTAGTACTTTAACTACTCACAAACGAATTCATACAGGAGAGAAACCATACCACTGTGATATCTGTGGGAAATCATTCTCGCAGACAGGTAGCTTAGCTACACACAAATATATTCATACAGGAGAAAAGCCATACAATTGATATCTGTAGTAAATTATTCTCTCACAAATGTTACTTAACTATACATTTGTATTCATACAGAGAAGTAACTGCATCAGTATCAAAAGTCATCCTGTTAGAAAATATAAATTCTATCTTAAAAATATATTCACACAACCCATGCCAGCATGGAAAACGGACGTTAAAGGATGATGATGATGATGAAGAAAGGAGATATAACAGTGTGTGCTAATATCCTTCCAATACTATTGTATGTAACCATAAACATATTTACATTATTGGCGAGAAAACTTAACAATGTGATATTATAATACAAATAGGCTTTTGAAATACTCATATATATTGAATCTTACACATTTCCAGAATTTAGAAAAGATATTGATTTATTGGACCTTGATAATAAAAATCATGAGAAATATATTTCATTACATCATAAGGAAATATATGCATGTCTTATAAACTTGTGAGAAATGTTATTATGTCCCATTAATTGAATGAGTCTGTTTTTAATAAAATCTATACTATATAATTTTGTCTTTTATTTTATTTATTGCATAATTCCTTTATAGTTGATAGTTTAGCTGAATATTAATTTCCAAGTGTCATTGCAACCTTAAACTTAATATATATACAAAATGAGTAATACTATATTTGAATCATCCTCATGAATAGCCTAATGCTAATTCTGCATGTTGACATAGGCCGGATACATCTTTCATACTGTGGTAAATCATTCTCTGGAAGAAGTACAATTTCCTCATTTTTTTTTGTCATCTCAGTTAGGAGGCTCAGAGCTCTGACTTTGATCACATTACTATTTTTGAACATCATCATCATCATTTAACGTCCGTTTTTCCATGCAAGCATGGGTTGGATGGATCATTTCAATAAACGGGAATTTAAATAAAGCTGATATATGCCCACTTAAACATGGCTGTTCTGTTAGAACAAACTAAACTACAGTAGTTACCATGAGAGACACTCTCATATTGGCTTTTGGTGCAAAATGCACTCTTGTTTATATCACTAGCAGAGAGATCAATCTTCGCCACCTCCAGTGCTGAGACCACCAGATCATGCGATTTCAACCTTTCTTGGTTTTGTCAATGGTGGACGCTCAACCACTAGAGATAGCAGCGATTCATCCCCCAGCCAGTGATATATAGAATAACAGTACCAGAACAGGCACTGGTGTCACGATTAACCAGTGAGTTTGTTAAATAAATATTTATTAGCGACAGAGGCAGTATTAATACCGTGAGGTAATATTGATCCCCATTTAAACGTGGATGTTCTGTTAGAGCAAACTGTACAGTGGTGGTTACCATGGGAGAAACTCTCATATTGGCTTTTGGTGCAAAATGCACTCGTTTATATCGCTAGCCGGAATATAAACCTTCACCATCTCCAGCGCCGAGAGCACCAGATCACGTGAGGTCAACGTTCCTTGGTCTTGTCAACAATGAATGCTCGATTGCTAGAAATAGCAGCAATATATAGAATAACTGCCAGAACAGGCGCTGGTGTCATGATCAGTCAGTGAGCTTCATCATCATCATCATCATCATCATTTAGCATCCATTTTCCATGCTGGCATGGGTTAAACGGTTTGATTGGAGACTGGCAAGCCGGGGAGCTGCACCAGACACCAGTCCATTAAAAAATACTTATTAGCGACAGAGCTAATATTTATTATCTCTCCGCTAGCAATATAAACAAGAGAGCATTTTGCACCAAAAGCCAATATGGGAGTTTCCCTCATGGTAACTACTGCAGTATAGTTTGTTCTAACAGAACATCCACATTTAAGTGGGGATCAATATTACCTATAGGTATTAATACTGTCTCTGTTGCTAATAAATATTTTTTTTAAATGCTGATTTACCCTTAAATTATTCTGCTGTAATTTTATGTAGAACATCTAAATAAAAGTTGTACTAACACAACCATATATACACATTCATATGCACGTATACATACATATATAGGCATGAATGACTGTGGTAAGAAATTTGCTACCCAACCATATGGTTCTGACTCAGTCCTACTGCATGGCACCTTGAGCAAGTATATTCTATATAACCCTAGGCTGACTAAAGCTTTATGAGTGAACTTGGTAGAGGGAAACTGAAAGCAGCTTGTGCGTGTCTTGGTGTTTGCCCACCACCACTGCTTAACAACTGGTGATGATTTATTTATGCTCCCTGTAACTTAGGAATTCAGCTAAAAGAGATTGATAGAGTAAGTACCAGGCTTAAAAAAAACCAGAAAATAAGTACTGGGGTCGACAACCCATCAAGGCATGTCTGCAGTCTAGTGACTAAAACAGGTAAAGGTTAAAAAATATACATAGGGTCATTCCATAAGAATTCAACCAAGGTTAAAAACATTTTGCACGTGACTCAACTCAGATTTGGCTCAATTTTTATTTGGTAATACCCCTATATGCATAAGGAACACATGCATAATTTTAGTGTCCAACTACTAAGGCTTTCAAAGATATGCCCCCTTCCCAAATAAGAATATGAGGGCCACACCCCTCGTGGAGTGCGAATGTCTATTTATACAGATTTGGGTGCTGAATATCTTTAAAATTACAGTATTTGACTGAAATTAGCTACCTTGGGTAATCCGGACCCAGTCTGTCAGAATCTGCTATCAGAATTGCTCTATCTCCCTTCATGTTCAAGTTATTGGCCTTTCAAATATGAACCTTTTCATGGGCAGAAATTTTTTTAAATCAACATTCAGGACGGGGTCGGGGGGGGGGGGCGGTTAATCCAATTGAT
>JAOPUL010000002.1:32577831-32597875 GCA_027564515.1 Octopus rubescens | reverse complement strand
AGCATGGGTGGGACGGTACCACAGGAGCTGGCCAAGCCGGAGTCTGCACCAGGCTCCTGTGGTTTTGTTTTGGCAGGGTTTTACAGCTGGATGCCCTTCCTAACACCAACCACATCACATATATATACACACACACACAATGGGCTTCTTTCAGTTTCCATCTACCAAATCCACTCTTTAGTCGACCTGAGGCTATAGTAGAAGACACTTGCCCAAGGTGCCATGCAGTGGGACTGAACCCGGGACCAAGTGGTTGGGAAGCAAACTTCTCACCACACAGCCACGCCTGCACCTATCCATATATCCAGTTAACATCTTGTTAGAATATCATGTTTACCTCTTGTATTATTTAATACCAACCTATCTTCTGGTAAATGTTTGGTAACTTAACATTTCACATGATTGCAGTTTAACAAATTAATAGGCATGGTGTGTGTGTGTGTGAATTTGTCAGAATACAACCACTTCTTAGAAAGTTGCAAATTTCTTGGATGTTACCATGAAACCTGCAACAGGAAAAAACTGCTAGTTGTGGGATTGCAAACCAGTTACTTAATTAGACAAGCTTTGTTTAGGCTACTTTTGGTAGGTCCTTCTTGATTAACAGGTGAGCAGTGCAAAGAGCCGCTCAATCACTCGAGGTGCTGTCAAATCTTTCCATTGCCATAAATTAGAAAGAAAAGTGATCAATATCCCAAGTTGCATTTGTGTAGGCTTGCAATTACATACTGCCAGCCGGTCAAGCCTGTATATTCTACTACTCCCCATCACTGTAGGGATTTTTTCCATAGTGTGTTTTCCAAGAAATTGATTATATAGTGAGTGAAGCATGTACTGAATTGTATTCACTCTTCAAATAGAACAGCTTTCTTTCCAGTGGCCCAGAAGTAACTGGCTCAACCAGAAGCTGAATGATCCTCAGGTTTTACATCAGATGTAATATCTTTCTCCTTGGCAGATGTTCAAACAAGAAATAAGGGTTTACCAATCCCAGAGGGTTTTGCAGCATGCTCATTCACCATCACAAGTATTCTTATGTCCCTGCTCATTTGCTAGATAGTTGTTGACTACTCTACATTGGGTTCGTCGATCCTTCTGACAGGTTGTGTTTTTTGTCTTACTGGGTTTCTAGCAACCCTCTTCACCAGTCACCAATGATCCAACCATACAAGAAATTGTTCCAGACTACGTTACCTGATTACTTGTGAATTGGAGTTACAAATAAGAAAAATAATACATGTAGAGTTATTTATTCAAAAGAAGCTGATGATTAACTTCAATTTCTCACTATAAGATTCTTTAGCCAACTAAAGTTGAACCAATAACCCTGGTTAGATAAATTTTCGTTGATCAATAGCAGTCATGCAATAGGGATCAGCATTCCCTAGCTGGAGCATATGGTTATGAATGCTCTTGTTAGGGAGTGCTAAAGCTCTCATCTAACTGTTGTCAACCAAAATAAACCAGTTTAACCAGTGTTCCTTTTTTGCTTACACCAAGTTATTGTTTATTGTATTGTTACTTAAATGACTGCATGTAACGGTGGAGTGAACCATCAGCTTCTAGAAATTTCTAAGTGATTCTTTTTCCCATTTTTAGATCGTTTTTAAACCGGCCATATCTGTGCAAATCATCTGGCATCTCACATCTACCCTAAAACAATAATTCTAAAATAAACACATTATCAAAATCTCAAAGCTACAAGATAATGCATGATTAATTCAAAACAATATGAATAGATAAGCATTACATTTGACAGAGTAATTTGAATGCTAAAGGATTAAAGGAACCTATTTACTCTTATTGCTGGCTAGAAGCCATAGATCTTACTAAGTTAAAAAAATACAGTCATGTACACATTTCTTCATATATCCACTTAGGAGTCAAGTGCTAAGAGCTCAGCTGAGCATTAAATGTCTCGGTTGTTGTATGTATGTAGGAGAGTTCCCTGCACTGGTATTCTAAAAGTGATGCAGATGAGTGAAAATGTGCTGCCTACTGATAAACAGCCAAGGAAAGAATGGTGAGGTTAGATCTAAAAAAATTGTTGAACCTCACAAATGCAATGACACAGAATTGAGCAGAGTAGAACTATGCTGTACTGTAAGCTTATCATTAAAGTTATAATGTATTTGTTTATTTATGCATACATGCGATACACGGATGTTTACTGTGTACTCAAGGTCTGCTGAACTAAACTTGATGATACAGGGAAAAAGATCTGCTATGAGAAAGCTGATGCTTTTGAGAGGAGTAATAGTAGTAATGTCTCTCAACCTTGGCATTGAGCCAGTGTTATAGGGATGAGGTATAATTTATTCAATAGACACCAATAATAATAATACCAATACTTTAGTTAACTGTTGATTTTGTTTTGTTTACTTAAATCTTGTATTATGTATTACACTAGCCTGTTTTCTCTATTCTGAAAATCATTTTTTTCACAGTACTTCATTTCACTTAACAACTGTGTGAATAATCAAGCTGATTGATTCAAGGCAAATATTGAACTTGACTGTGATACTAAATATTAATTCTTAACTTTTTATATCATTCAAACCTCTGCGGATTTAATGGAAACATTTCCTTTCTATTATCCTCTTGAAGTATATTGTTGTAAACACTCATATTTCAACATGGCCTAGTTAGAGAATAGTCCTGGTCAGAACAACTAAGCATTAATATTTTTTGTTATCCTGTAATCTATATAACAAATGGTTTAGAGTTGTGTAATTGACAGTTTTCTGCCTTAATAGACATCTGGTTTCTAATCCTACTGAAGTAGCTCCATCCTTGTTCAAGAGACAGTAAAAATAGATGCCTGCCAATGGGTTGAATTGGGTGTGGTCTCCGCACTGCAGTTATTGGCTAACTGTAACCAGAGCTGCTCAACAATAACAATTTAGGCCACCATGGAAAAATAAACATGTCAACAAGAGAACACACGTCTTTAGTTATATATGAAGCTTATATATTGGTTAGTTGAAATTGCTGTCATCTATTTTGATGGAATTCCTCCTGCTTTTTACCCTCTGCGGTTAGTTGCAGTTAAAGGAAGGTGAAAAGAGATGCTATTACCAGTAATGTGGAACAAGCGATCCAAAAGATGTCTTCAGCAACATCATTGTAGTAGTATAGGAGGGGGAATCATAGACACTATCTAAGCATGGGTATTTCCATCTGAAAATTATTATTTGTACTACTACTAGTAATAATAATAATTTGCAGCTGGAAATACCCATGCTTAAATATTGACTATGATTCCCTCTCTTATAGTAATAATTTTGCAACTAGAGCATGTATGTTTTTAGTTATTTTTACAATCAAATAAACACTAGTTGTTTATTAGACTTGAGGAAAGATTTCTTTAAAATACCACTGCTGTCTCTTGTAACAGTTTCCTATGCTGTAAGCTGATAGCTGATTCTATAGTAGTTATAATGTAACTTTGGAACTTGTGGTAGTGGGTTTTAGTAAGCAGAAAGTCCACTACTATCAGAAAGAACTTTGTCTGAACTGTGATAATAAAACTCAGAATGCTTCTTTTCTCTTATTTTTTTATTTATTCATTTTCCTTTTTCTTCTTCTAAGATGCTATGGTCTGAAGCAAATATTTTCTTCTTTTTTATTCAACAGCTTTCCAAAAGATGTTTCTTTTTTTTTTTCCTTTATCTCAAGATTTTTCAGATTCCTTTTTCACTTATTTTATTTCCTATGTTTTTAGTTGTCTTTAAAGACTTCAAATATTTTCCATATCTAGTTGTATGTTGTAAACAGTTGCCAGTATTAGGATTTTTTTTTTTCTTCCTTCCTACAAGGCTAGATGTTTGGAATACATTAGGACTTTTAAGACTTTATATAACCTAAAAGTACACTAATTTCCTCTACCTCATATTTAATGAATAGCATTCATTTTTACTTTTAGGTTATATCATAGGTTATTGACTAAACTGATGTCTGAATTATACTGAAAGACTCTTGAGCATTACACAATTCAACATGTTGATGTTATTCATGTTTAAAACAGAATATATGAAATAATGAATAGGAAATTTCATTCAATTTTGGGTTGCTAAATGCATTAGATAAAATTCAATTTCTATATATTACATTTTCCTTTCAGCAGACAGTTTTCTTGAAAAACATGAAATGTAATTATTGGCATGACTAGCTAACTAAATGGGATTTTATTTCTTGTTCCATTAAAGTTCGTCTTTTATCTTGCTAGCTGGCATGAAAGCATTAAAATTTAATGCTACTTTTGACAAAGCATATCTTGAAGATAAACATGTAGAATGTTCTGTTTCATATTGAGATATTATTGATTATTACACATACTCTTCAACTATCTGCTTTTAATAAACTCAGTAATTAAGCCAACTAGATTATATACAAGCCAATGCAGAAGCCTCCACTTGTTTGACTGACCTATTATAAATTAACATCCTACAGGAAAGACATATTGGACAATGTAAACGTAGGATGTCTTTGATCATGCATTGTTAGGCCTGGGGCTAAACAATAATATAAATAAATGAAAAATTTAATGCATTTAAAAGCAAGCACTCGAGTAGGTGGTTAAGTTGTTGGCAGCAATCCTGTTTTAATCTCCAGTTGTAGTAGTTTCTCTTTCTTTGTGTTATTCATGCCAGTGGAAAATGGTATGAACCTTACAACATGAATTTAAATAGGACTGATCACCAAAATAAACTGACTTTATCACACAAAATACATGGGATAAATATTTTCAAACCTTACTGTAAACTGTACTTGTATTGTTCTCTAGGCAACGTGGTACTTAACTAAAGTGACCTTCATTTACCTGACTGACAGGTTCCACTTTATTTGATAATTAATGGGTTTTGCCAAAAGGAAGTGCATTCAACTACAAAGCGGTTGTTCCAATAAACATCATTCCACTCCACTCCTTCTACTGTAAGAAAACAAAATCATTGAAACTAGCGATTGCTAAACTGTTTACATTAGAACTTGTTTCTGTCCAGTGAACCATTTCATTTTCCTCTATTTCTTCATATACAAAAAATTGTACCAATTTGACCAGCACTTAAAATTCTAGAAAACTGAGGCTTGAAATAAATATATTTAGGGTTTGGGGGAGAAGGCATGCAAATATAAGGATGTTAATATAATAAATAAATTTATTGGAATAGTCAGTAAGTTGATAATTCCATCTCGGAGATGTGTGTTGCATTCACCAGGTTCATATTTTTATCTTCATATACTCTTCATATATGATTTGGCTTTATTTAAACAAAAATATGCATTCACCATTTGATCCAAAATTAAACCATTAGTTAACTTAATTGCCAAACATATTAGATTGTAAATAAACCACACATACATTCTTTAAAATGACTTAATGTAACTTGATTTGTCAATACCCTTTAGTTTCATCATCATCATTTAACATCCATTTTCCATACTGGTGTTAAATTATAATGAAAGAGTTCAACAATTTCATAAAAATTCATGCATACAGTTAAGGTACAGGTATAAAACTAAATATAAAGAATAGAAGATTAATAAGAAGTGTGTTACTTGAAATTATAACTTTAGTGCTAGATTATGATGTACGATAATATTGTGGCACAAGGTTTTATTTAATTTCAAATAAAATTATATGTTTTCAAGATTGAATATCAGTTTATGGAGCAGTTTTATATGTAACTTTAGATCAGTATAGTCTGCATAATTATTTGGGTATTGATTGAAGTAGTCAAGTTACATAAAATAGTTATAAGATGAAACCAAGAACTTTTTATAAACCCCCTTTATATTTGATAAATATGAAAATTAAATGAATGAGACTGTGTAGTTGTTTTGAAAAACATTAAAGTTATAATCCATATCTGTAAATGTGTAAGGTATTTGAAATCCTAGCTGTTGCTAAGCTGTTTTCATATAAAACTGGGTCAAGGAAAGAACAGTCCAATCTGTTATATTTTTAGGAAATGGGGTCAAAAGTTAGGTTTTCATATCAGTTGTTGTTTCTTGTTTGTATTTTGTTCATAAGTGAACATTTTCGTGTTTAGATATGTGAGAATGTGATTTTGTGGCAATGATGTCTTTCGAGGAGCATTAGTGATTGTAAACAGAGTTAAGTGCTCTTAAGTGGAAATCAAATTTAGTACTTAACAAATATCCAAAATAGTCTTATTTAGCCAAACTGCTAAGTTAGTTAAACTACAGATTCAAACATTTTATGGACCAAGTGTTTCCATAACCACAAATATTAGAAAGAAATGCATTTTTACTAATATATATATATTTGATAAAGAAAGACATGAATATCATTAAATCTTGTTTTTCATCTTCCATCCTATACTTCTGTGTATATACACACACGCTGCCTATAGTTTTAAGTAGGGTAATGCATCAATCCAATGACTATGACTGAATTTAAGACGCAAGTTTTTAATCTCATAACATGCTTTATTATAATTACACTATTTTTTAATTTTATTTTTACTAAGTATTTACTTCTAGATGTATCTCTACTCTGAACATTAATTAATGACAATATTTGCTCGTCTTCTGATGATACATCTGAGGCAACAATGGGATTAAGGATTAAATCTGTCCTAGATAAACCTCATTCATGAAGTAGAAAATTGTGTGAGTGGATGATATTCATTAGCAGACAAAAACCCCGTATAAAAATATGTAGTATGTTGGGCCTTCCAGACAAAATGACACACACAAAGCAGTGGTAATTTGTTGTACTGCAGTCTTATTTCATTCTTAGCTGCTTTAGAATGAGTCATTACTCTGATGATTTCTCTTGAAGAAATTTTTCATAATCTAACAACTAACTTTCAAGCAATATTTTACTTCTATATTCTGAAGCTTGGTTATCATTAGCTATTCTTTTCATAGTGTTGTTAAAATCTTGCAATAGTTTTTTTTTTATTGTTTTTTTTTTTGTTATGGCCATTGTTAACAAGTTTGGTTCACAATCACATACAGAGTTCTTGGTTAGATTGCATGGCACTTTGAACAAGCACATTCTGCCACCTCATATGAATGAATTTGAGCAAATGGAAAGTCGTTAGGAATGGCATCCAGCCATAGAAACCATGCCAAAGTAGACATTGGAGCTTGGTACAAACCTCTGGTTCACCAGTTTCTGTCGAACTATCTAATCCATGCCAGCATGGAAAACTGATGTTAAATAATGAAGTGGTATGGTAGCTTGTTGGATGGGCTATACTGTTCTTGAATGGTAGACAATCTGTCATCATCTCCTTTTCCTTTCTCATACTATCTACTTTCACTTTTCCTTTTAACTTTTACGTACTTCTTACCTTTTACTTTCTCTGTTAACTGCTTTCCAATAGCATTTTCATCATCATCATTTAACATCCATGTTCCATGCTGGCATGGGTTTGATGGTTTGACAGGATTTGATAGGCTAAGGACTGCATCATGTCTGCTTTGGCATGGTTTCTAAAGCCAGATGCCCTACCTAATGCCAACCACTTTACAGCATATACTGGGTGCTTTTTTTTTTTGCGCCACCAGAACTAGTAAGACTACAAACTCTGATTGTGGTGTTGGTGGTGGGACTTTATGCTAGGGGAGTAAAGAGTAGAGAGGGTTAAAGCATAAGAGAAAAGGGTTGGAACAGAATAGGATCCTTGTTGTAGAGGACCATGACTACTCAAATTTTAGAACAGAGGGTGGGGATGATCAGATGGAACTGGAAAGTGATAAAAATAGTGGTGATGTGGTGTTAGAGTGGACCGTGAAGGTATGAGTGGGGTCAAGGTACCAGGAGTGAGAAGAGTAGAGGATGCCTGATAGTGTGGAGCAGTGGAATAGAAATGGTGATACAGTAAACTGGAGAAGGACGAGAGAGAGATGACATGCTGTTGAATAGGTTACGGGAGGACCCATCACAGTCTCTTTCCCTTTCTGCGAGCTGCTATCTTCTATTCCATCATATCAGTACACAAGTGAAACTGATCTTATATATTATTGTCTTCAGCTGTTGGTATTTAGTATTGTTTTTTTTTCTCTCATTGCAGGTACTTTGCTGTTTAAAAGTTAACACAAGCTTTAACTATGGCATTGTATCCATCATTGGAAGATATGAAAGTTGACCAAATGGTCAAAGTAAGTACAATTTTCTGTTCATTTGTCTTCATTATCCAGACTTCTGTACATCTGGCTGCTGATTCTGTACTGATGAAATGGTCCTCAATTATTGACATTTCTATCACAGCTTAAACAGGTCTTTCCTTGGTTCATCCATCTTGTCAGAGAGCTCAGCCAGTTATTTGAATATTCCTGAAGAAATATCCATGATTGGCTCTATTATGGGGTTTAATGGTTGGCTTTATCAACTTCTATATGGAGGCCATTGGAATCTTAGCTTCTCTGCATGCTTGTCTGTGGGACACAATACTGTTGACAACAGAATATGACTCATTGACTTCTTAGCTTATTGTCTTGTCTATTATCCACTTGACCAGTTGCACTTTGTACATGTTATCAAAACGAAGTGGTGGTGGTGGTGGTACACAAAAACTTGACCTATTGGAAACAGCAGCCAAATCTCAAACAAATCATATCCTACTTTGTGAAAAAAGGGACACAATGAATAATTTAGTCCTTATAACATTGACTGAAAAGTAATACTGTGCTGATGGCTGGAGTATCATTTTATTAGAGTTGACTACAGGTTAAACAATATGAAGTTAATGAGAGAACCACTGTATGGTTGTTCAGTTTATTACAAATAAAAGCCAAATCTTCAATTCACATCCTACAGTCTTCATAAAAGAAGGACGCTTTCGAAAATGTAGTCCTAAATAAAGTCTGAAAAATATAAACAGGATTATTAGCTGGAATGCCATTATTGAAACATCTTTTTGGTCAAGGCTCATCTGAGATTAAATAACTGCTTGTTTTTACTGTAGAGGGACCACATGTAGAGCAATATCTTTTTTAACCATTTTCCTAGGAAATAAAAATGGATTTAATTCAAGTCCAGCTGTAAATTATTGCTTCATGACTGAAGAGATGATTGTCATTCTCAGAAAGTAGATACATGTTAATCTTTTAGTAGACTTCAGCAAATCAGGTAGTAGTTCAAAAATCTTCTCTTGGCTAAGATGATTGACTTACTGTAAGTAATGTTCTTTAGTTCTGTCACCTGTTTCCGACTGCTAGATGAACTAAGATATTGCAGGATTAAGTGTTCCAGACTATCAACACAATGAAACATCTGCAATGAATATGAACTAGAAAACCTTCGGCTGAACAATTCAATATTTTAGCCATTCAACCATGCATAAGCCTAATATAAATGTTAAAAAAAATACATGAGGATTTGCCAAATGATCTTTGTTCTCCATGAATTGCCTTTATGGCCAGCAGAAACCAAGTCATTTGACATTTTTTTCCCACATAGTATAGGTTCAGTTGGTAAAGATAAGCAGATCTGTTAATAATAGAATTCATTAAGTCTTATCATCATTTAAATAGCTGGAAATAGCAACCAAATCAATAATCAAAACGCACCACGCCATCTTTAAAATATTGTCTGAGGTACACTGCCTGAAAAGACTGTCACGACTTGAATGTCTTTGATCATAAATCTGGTGGATTAGAGTTGTCTTGGGGGTTAAACAATAACTGCCTGCTTTTTGTTTTCTTTTATTTCTATTGCTGTGAATTTTTTTTTTTTTTTAGATTTGATAACTTCATCTTTTATGATTTTCTGCAAAATGTTTTGAATAATTGACTCTGTTCATCATCAGTTGCTGTGTGTATCTGTAATAAATAATACACACACACACGAACAGAGAGAGATAGTTGTGCTCAGGCTGGGATGGAACTGGTGAACAGCTAAAGACGAATGACAACTAAATAATTTTAAAACATTTTACAAAACTAGAAAAAATGATGTTAATTAGTTAAGTTTTTTTTTTCTCAGCTGTACTAATAATTCATATTGCATATTTAGTCATAATTGCCTTTTATTTTGTTTTTATTTTCTCTTAAAGTAAAAAAAATAAATCTGATTGTGCTGTATAATCTTGTGATGTGACAATATTCTGTTGCTATTGTTTATATATATGTGCCTATCTCATTCATTTAAGATATGAAATGTTCATTATATTTATAGATGATTGTTATAGATTTGTAAAGAACAAACTATTTCATTATTAAATAATAATAATAATAATAATAAATGGCTATTGGTTAGAACTTCAGTCTGTTCACCACTTGTGCCATCAACTTTCCTTGCTCATTGAATTAGCCTGAAATTAGTGGAGTATTCCACAAATGCTTAGAGCCTTAATTGTAATCTTCAGGCAGTCAGCATGACACTGTGTGTGATTAAACTGTTCCTCTGAATTACCAGTACAATACATCTGACAAGTTTCATTCAAACCACAAGGCTTAGATCTACCTGAGGTTATTGTAAAAGACACTTGCCCAAGCTGCCATGCAGTTGAATCAAACCCAAGACCTTGTGATTGTGATGTGAACTTCTTAACTATTCAGCTATTATAATTATCATTATCTAAGGCGGCGAGCTAGCAGAATTGTTAGCATGCCAGACAATGCTTTGTGGCATTTTGGTTTTACGTTTTGAGTTCAAATGCCACTGAGATCAACTTCGCTTTTCATTACATCAGTCGATAAAATAAGTACCAGTCAAACACTGGTGTCAATGATATTTACTTACCCCTTCCCCTAAAATTGCTGGCCCAGTGTATTGGCAGAATTGTTAGTGTCAGAAAAATTACCTTGTGATATTCCTTCCAGCTTTTTTGTTTTGAGTTCAAATCCCACTGATGTCATCTTTGCCTTTCATCCTTTCAGAGTCAATTAAATAAAGCACCATTCTAGCACTGTGGTCAATTTAACTAATTCCATTTCTAAATTTCAGGCTTTTGTACCTATTTTAGAAACAGTTATAATTATATAGCTTAATGTTTTCACTTAATAAAGGTGCTTAAGTGTATTAAAGTTGGAATTTTTTGTAATTTGCACTAACTTGAAAAAATGTCAAATAATTTATTGTTTAGCTCCAAGTTGGCTCCAACTGAGCAAAAACCTATTATCAAAGGTGTCTTTACCGTCACTACCCTTGTCTTACGATTTGGGGATTGGGTTTGGAAATTAATGTTTACCAAGGACTTTAGATGTCAGAATCCTTGAATCCCTATTCCTTATTGGAATGATGTTATTTTATTAGGGGTGTTTGTTTATGCATAAATTTTAAGCTGTTGAATATTATCATCATCTGTACATGACACTCATACAATTGACTTGAGATACGTCAAATTAACATGGTGTAGACAAATGGTTGCAACATAACAAATTGTCACTTTAAGCTCACTAACAGAAAATGATAAATGTAGTTTAGACTTTTTAATGAGTCCGAGCAATGATTTAGGATGATGTGATAAAACAAAATGGATTGCATCCATATAACCTTTGCCAATAAGGTAAAGAACAACAATGTTAAGATAATAATTTTTAGTACTATTAACTTCATCAGACATTTATATCTCTACTTGTTTGCATTGGTTTGATCTCTGGTCTTCATCAGGTTTCTTATTCCAGAATGTGGACTCAAACAAGGAACAATTTCTGTAGATAAGATTATATATATTTTGAAAAATTGCAATCTTAATACCTCATCTTAGACATGTACAGAACTGAATAGTGGTATAATAGCTGAAAAGTGAAGTTAAGCATTTGGATCTTAAGAGTTCAAATTCAACTACATCTATTATGCAGTCTTCTTCAGCCATTAATATTTTTGTTATCTAATTGCAAAATCTCTAGCTAACAAGTTATCAAATATTCAGATTTTCAAAACTTCCCCATCTGTCTGACAAGGAAGATATCTTGAAATGTTTAAAACTGCAAATATTTTCAATCATAGCACCACCACACAGGTTTATCTACTTTCATCTATTGTTTAATCAACAGGAAAAGTTAAATTAGGGCTGAAACAGGATATAAACACTTTGTAACTTAGCCGGATTATGTGTTGTAATAGCTCAATGGCCTTATTTTTAAAAAAATCTTTTATTTATTATTATAGTTAACAGGAAAATTTTCAGTTATCTGAAATTTTACTTGAAGTATAGCTTTCTTTGTGTTGTCTCTACAAATTCAAAACGGTAGTTAAATGGTTGAGTCATTAGTCTAGGTCAGTTTGTTGATGGAAATGTTAGTCGGTCAGGCAAAATGCTATTTGGCATCTGTCTGGCTCTGTGTTTAGACTGCAATGCTACTAGTGCTAAGCTGTATCAGCACAAGTTGTATAAACATTGGTGGCATGAAGGATGAAGATTTGCATGCATGAGCAACTTCTCGTCCTTGAAAAAAAAATCTTGCCTAGGCCTCCATATACATGGGTGGATGCATTACCAATATTTGACAACAGAGGCCCTACAGACTCAAAATTATTAATATCTTACATGGTTTCTTTTTATATTATATTAATGTTTTCAAGGTCATGTAAGTAATTTCTTTAAGAACTCATCTATTGATTTATGTATGCAGACTATGACTCTCAGGCTGAATTTTATCATTATTTGCCTTTTTCAGTATTCAGATTATTGTTGAAAAATCATTATTCTTACATAATCTGTAGTATGCCAATCAATTGAATTAGTGTGCATGTGGTTATTAAATCAGTGAAATACATTTTAATTTTACTTTTAAATAATTATATTTCCATATTTGTAATGCCTCATTGGGAAAAGACACCTATCATGTTAAGAAGAAGCTAAGTTTTTATTGATTGTTATTTAGCTCCAAGTTATCCCTGATTGATTAGATATATGATCAAAGGCATTTATTTTACTAGTGTACTCCAGACTATATTATTCAATTTCTTTTTTTTTTGCTAAGATGGTTATAGTGAGGGTTAAGGGAAATTTGGTTGCTAGTAAAACAAGGTAAGAATTCTATAGGAATGTTTTCTTAACCCAAATGACTGTGACAGTAATTAGTTAGATGTATTTTCAGTTTTGTCTAAAATAGGCATTGTTTCTCTTACAGTCTTGTACAGACCACTGGTACAGATGGTAGTGAATGGTATACTTAGCAAGTAGTTCATAAACTTAGTTAACCAATTAACTTTTGCATATTAGTTTAATGTTGAGGTGAGTTCCAAGTGATGAACAGTTAAGGCATCCTTTATGCTGTTAGCTGAGCAAACTACTTTGTCGGTTCAATTATTTTTTTCTTTTTACCATTAGATTGTCTTCTTAGATACCTTTTGAAAACAATTCTTTTAAATGGCAGTGACCATGAAGATGAACTCTGATATTTTAGTTGTTAGCTGGTGATATTTTTCTCTGCACTTTGATTTCGAAATTAAAATATTTGACTCTGAAGTAAACAAATGTTTAGTGTAAATAATGCTTTAAAAAATGCAATGAGGCCAGAAAATGCATCGAATCTGAATCGTTGCTGACAGTCGATATGGTTTGAGTGCATCCCTTATTGGAGTTCTTACCTGAGGTGGTGGATACACACACACACACACACACTCTCTATAGCTTCTCTTGTTGTCTGAAGCAGCAGATATACTTTTACTCACCAATACTATGCAGCCTGTATCCTCCCACAGTTTATTTTACATACTTCAGAAAGGTTCTTGCTCTTCTTAAATAGCTAGTTGCGTGTCATCTGTAGCCAAATCTCGTAGTTGCACATCCCACCCTCACAGATCCTGTATTGAATGCTTTTCCCAATGCTTCCTCAGCTCAGTAAATCTTAAAAGCCCCTTCCTACCCACATCTTCTGTACATACACAAGATACAGAGATTCAAGTTGAACAGTAATTGTATTAACCTCTCCAGTACTAGAATGGCTACCACTCAGACTAAATTATAATAAAATAAAATAGATAAGTAAAGATAAAACAAAATAAATATGTAATGGAAAAAAAAAAATAGATAGAGGTTCATTATCATGACTAAACATTCATAATATTGCCCTAGTTAGCTGCAGCAGCTGATGTTTAACCAGTTAATTTGTTTGTCTGCTTGAAAGAGCTATTTTGTTAGTAGTGAGCTGATTTTTTGTTTTTTTTTTGTTTTATCATTAGAGATAAATTTGACTCAATGTTAATATACGTTTTTCCTTTACATTATTTAAATTTTAGGTTTATTCTCCAGCTTAACAATGATCATCTTTATTTTCAATGGGTTTCTAATCCCAGCCATGACAAAAGTCAGCATAAAAATATTTTCACTTCTCTAGCTTTAATATCATACTTAAGTAAAGTGAGTCTCGAGTTGGAAACTATGAAATCATTAATTATTTCTAACATAAACAGGCATAAGGTTGCTGATTTTGTAGGAAGGAACTATTGATTTTTATCAATGCCATTAAATTACATGGCCTTAGAGGATGGAAAGTAAAAGTTGACCCAGACTGAATTTGATCTCATAATGAAAGGACTATAACTAAATATCACAAAGCACTTTGTCCAATGTCAAACCAGTTCAGTCTCTGAAATCAATAATAAAATGCATCCTGCTATTATATTTGTAAATGTAATGTGGATGGTAGAGGTGCAGATGCAAATTTAACTGTTTTTGTCTGAAGATCAAATACTTAACTTCTTTACATATAATGTAACAGATTCTTTTAAATTAATTTACTTCAGTGAATTTTCTCTCCTTATTTGTTTATAATTTTGATTTTATTTAAACACTCTTCTGATTCCGAGTTCAAATCCCATTGTCAGCTTAGTCTTTCATCCTTCCAGGATTAATATAATAAAGTACCAGTAAAGTACTGGTGCTGATGGTATCTACAAATACCCCCCTCCCTCAAAGTTGTTGGCCTTGTGCCTACATTAGAAACAATTATTTAAACATACTTTTGATATGAACTTCTAACAACTTCTAAGAAAATAATAATGTCTCGATATCTCCCAGACAACCATGCGACAGGTCGTGCATGGAGAGACTTAAATTGTAAGTCATTAAAAGTGCAATGTTGACACCTAATTTCATCTGCTCCAAATATATATAAAGCAAAGTGACTGGATATGTGCAAGAAAATGCTGGAGGAGATTCAGAGTGCCAGTGAAAATGTCTTCATCTGGTCGGACAAAAAGATATTTACTATGGAGGCTGTAGCAAACACCCAGAATGACAAGATTTTGGCCATGAGGTCGGATGCTGTTCTCAAAGGCAACCGTAAGGTGTTTCGCTAAATGAAACCAACCAGAATGATGTTTGGGCAGCAATGTCATCCGATGGTGGAAAATCTCTGGTGTTCATTAAAGAGGGGATGAAAGTCAATTTGGCAATTTACTTGAAAATGTTGGTGGATAATGTTTTGCCATGGGTGACCGAAGCATTTGGAGATAATTAAATGTTCACGCAAGACGGCGCTCCTTCTTATACATCCAATGTGACACAGCAGTGGTGCTGGAGCCATTTCACCAGGTCCTGGGACAAGAATGTGTGGTCCTCCTCTAGCCCAGACATCAATCCTATGGACTTCACTATTTGGTCCATTCCAGAAAATGACGTTTCAAGAGTTTCCCACAAAAATATCACTGCTCTGAAAAAAGCCTTAGTTGCATCATGATTAGTGAAGAAATCGTACGGCGTTCATGTGACTCAGTTTTCAGCTGTCTTTAGGCGATTGTGAAAGCTAAAGGTGGACATATTGAATGAAACATCTTAATATGTTACATGACCATATTTATTAAAATCCTAAAGAACATGTGTGTTTCGAGAATTCTTTACGGTGCACCCTAAAATATAAAATAGTATATATAAGACTAGAACAGTTGTATTCTCTTCACAGATAAGTTAACTCTACCATTTTGTATTAAAACTATTGGTGCTTGGAAATAGTGGATGAATCTCCAACCCTCACTTGATGTGTGTTTGTTTGTACATACTAATCTATCTGATGTTTGTATATTTGTATAATTATAGGGTTGCTCACTTATAAGATTGTTTCTCATTAACTAATTCGTATTTTAATTTTACAATTCTAGGCTCAACAAACTGCTTACGCCAGTAGCCATGCTATACAGTACCCTGCACATTCTGATCATGGTCACTTGTATCCAACTCTGGGAGATTATATGGGTCTACCATTGACTCCTGAATTGGTTCAGGATATGGCACCACCAGCAAATACACAAGTTGCTCTGAGTCATGGACATAGTGATCAGATGCAATTAGCTCCAATAACTGGTGCCAATAAAGGTTTGGTAAGAGCTGAGATAAAACAAGGTATTCGAGAAGTGTTGCTGTGCAAAGACGAACATGGAAAAATTGGATTGCGTCTCCGACATGTGAACAATGTAAGTTTTTTAAGCATGTGTTGTTTAGTACTTCAGTATCTTGCATGTTTCTGTGTAATGCAGTTAACCTCCCACTTAGCTTAATTTCCAAGATTTGGCTATACTTTTGAAGGATAACTCTTGTGAGGAAGCCCTGGGCCTCACACTATATGAATAGAAGCTGTTATTTTTAGATGATTTTTGCTCATATTTTTTGTGTGTTACTTACATATGAATCACTGGAATATAAATATCTTTGAGCAATCCTCTTATATATGTAGTTTTGTTGCTCTGTGTAGAGATTGGATGCTTTGAAGTGAGCTATAATTTCAGTATACTTGGTATGCTATACTACACATTTTTGTAATACAGTGAGGTACGGTGCAACAATCTTAAATATTCCATTAACCTTAATGTCCATCTAGTTTTGATTTGTTCATATATGTAGGAATGCACTGTTGGCAGGCATGGTAGAACATTGTCAATATGTGGTAAACTAGATTCTTCATAGTTAAATGAAGGCAGTTGGTAATTCAGCATTGGGTTTGAGCTAAGATAGGAAGTGAAGTTCAGTTATTTTTAGTGTTTATATGTGTTTCATCTGGATTAGATAAGAGATTGACTTTCAAACTCTGTTCTTCTGGTGATTTGGTGTGTTTTAAATGTTGAGGATAATGCCCCCCTACCTTTTGGATGTGGTGCTCTTCCTTGCAGAGGATAGTATTGTCATGCCATCTATCTAACCTTGATCTGTCTACCTTATTTCACTGATGCACATCATGTCAAGATAATAGTATCTCATCACTCTTAGTGTGTTGACATTCCAGGTGCCTACTCTTGCGTTGTCGTTGGTGTTGAAGATACAGCTTATTGCTGGTCAAGCTTCCTCGTGACTTTGATCCAGCCTCATCATAACATCCAAGGATGTGCCTTTTCTTCTGCTTATATGTTCCACAATGGTCACTTTTCATCATTCATGTAGCAATATGTGGGCTTTACACAGTTAAATTTTTAGCACCATGCTCCAGCCCTTCTGTTTTTGCAACTAGCTTGGAACCATTTTTGGTGAAGTTAGGACCAACTTAGTCTAAGGCCATCACCCAATATCCCACAGAACATTGAAGGAACTAAGAAGAATTTTAGCATAATGGTGTTTTGGTATGTTGTTAATGTAATAATATTCTTACATGTATTTTTATGGTGTTCTGGTACTAATAGTTGAGCATATTTGCAGGGAATTATTTAGAACAGTCTTTTTATAAAATAACCTTTATCAACCTTACCCTCATGATGCTGAATGTGGAAAATATTGATCCAACAATTCTATTTAATTGTACTTTTATAAGTGCTACATTAATTGTATTGCTCAGTTTTCCCTCACAGATGTCATTCTTGTTTTATGTTTGAGTGTTTATTAATAGAAGGAACATTCAGTTATAGAAGCTATAATCTCCAACAGTTCATATTGAACAAAACAAACTTGAACAAAATCCATCCAACCATTCTGTTAAAGGCACATTACAGATGGTTATATTTTAAAATCTATTCAATAAGTGACATTTTTGAATAACCTTCAAATATTTTTAATTATGTTTTTGTCATATCATTTTATATTATTTTCAGGGTGTGTTTGTAGCTTTGGTGCAGAATGGTTCTCCAGCGGCTATGGCTGGTTTAAGATTTGGAGATCAAATTCTTCAAATTGACAACCAGTCAGTTGCTGGTTGGGACAATGATAAAGTTCATAAATATTTGAAATCTGCCAATCCTCAAAAGATTTGTATGGCTGTTAGAGACAGGTGAGTTAATAGTATATTATAAGTATTTAGTATTTAAACCAACAAACTATACTCATTGCTTAAAATGAAATGTTTTTTTGTTGTTTTTTATTCTTGTAGGCCATTTGAGAGAACTGTCACTATGCAAAAAGACAGCAGTGGTTATGTTGGTTTTGTTTACAAGGATGGCAAGATTAAGTCTCTCGTGAAAGATTCTTCTGCTGCACGAAACGGTCTTCTTACTGACCATCAACTTATTGAAGTGAATGGACAGAATGTTGTTGGATTAAAGGTTGGATATTTTAAAATAATCATTCATAACTTTGTTAATTGAAGAAAAATACAAGATTTGATTAACAGGTCATGACTCATTTTTCTATGTGCCTTGTTCTGTTTAAAATGAAACATCATCACTTCTATTCATCAAAGTATCAAATATTTCTTTTAATATTTGTGCAAAATCATATTGGTAGAAATTTATAATGGAAGAAATAATTATAAATGATTCAAATGAAAATAAGTTGCACATATGGTAATATTTTGATGCAAGTTAAATTCTTTAATATTTACAATAAAAATAATTCTATTAATTATAATTAGAGTAGCTAATAGCAGCTTATCAAAAACAAAACAAAAAGATAATTTCAATAGTAGAATTTATTTATTTAATTCTAAGAAACTCGGATTCTCATGAATCTCTAATTCATCAGTAAATATCACTTTTCCTTTATATTCTTATGGATTTATTTTTATGATACAGGACAGTAATAAATAGATATTGACTGCGTTGATGAATGCTCATTATACATTGTACGTTTTCTCCTCCATGTGCTATCATTTCAACAGTTATGATTTGTTTCTGTTACTAGCATTCCTTTCATGTTTTTGTTATCCTCTATCTTTACCTGACTCTCTCAAATCAGCATTTGTTGATTGCTCTTGCTTATTCTTGGCCTCCATCTGACTTTCTTATCTCTTATCATCTAACTTTAAGAATTCATTCAAACAGATTTCCATCTTTCTTTCTGCATAATAATTCCACTTAGCAATGGAAATTGTAACCAAATTAGTCTGAAAGGTAGTCATTTATCAATACCATTTGAAGGCCATGTTTCAGTTTGGCTTCAGCTATGAATCCTGCAATAAACTAAATAACTATATGTAATCATTTGATTTTTAATTAGTTATAATAATTTCTAAGAAATCTGTTAGCTGTTAGTTAACTTGCCAAAAGCCGTCTTTTGAAAATCATGTGATAGTTTTACTTTTTAGAGTTTACATAATTGGATAAAGTTGTTTAGTCAGGCAGCAGTTATGAGGAAATACATTCCATTCAAAGGTGTGACTACAGTTTAAATTTTGCAATAAATTGTCTCTGTCTTTATTTTGTTTCTTACATTTTCCTCATGAGAATTTTCACAGTCAAGCTTCTGTTTGGTTTGTATAGAAATACTGCCACACCCATGAGTAATATACATAATAGCACTTTTAATCTCATTTTGACCAGGTAGACTAGACCCAGCAGAGTAAATATGTATAGTTAAACAATAAAGGGCTGATCGTTTGCAGTAAAGAGGGAGAGGAATAAATAATGAAAAAAAAAACAAATATAAAAGAAAAAAATACTGCTGCATGTATTAGTTATAAAAGCAGTAGGTTCATATTTGAAGTGCTAGAATATAAGCGAAAATGTCAAATAAACTGAAAGCTTTGACAGCATTTAATTGACAGCGCACTACTGAGTTGATACAACTGCCAATAAATATGTCTGTATATCTAATCTTAGCATATACAAGCAATTTTGATTTTCTCAATTGATTTCCTGTGGCCATGCTGGGGCACCATATATATATATATATATATTCAGTATTCATTCAGGCCTGTTACACAGAAAAACTGGTGATCAACTCCATATTGTTATCAGGTGAACTGATAACAATATGGAGTC
>JAOPUL010000002.1:32564566-32577731 GCA_027564515.1 Octopus rubescens | reverse complement strand
TAAAGAATATTTATCCACCAATGCGGTGTTGAGCACTCATTCTCATTGTTCGTAATTCACGTATATATATATATATATGTGGAAAAACTGACGTAAAATGATGATGATGATGATATATATATATAAATATAATTTTACCTATTAAAAAATCTACTGAAGTGGAGAATTTTAACTTCATTTACTACAATTGGAAATTCATTTTTTTTATATCTTTTTTTTTTTATTTAAATGATTAAATGAGTAAAATATTGAATAAATAACCAACAGGTTATAAATCCAGTCTTTGCCACAGCCATTTGTATTGCTTTTAGCACATAATATATATTTTTTTCTTTTCAAGTAATACCTGGCTTAAAAATATGTAACACTTTCATTTTAAGATTGGGCCAGTGACAGTTCAAAGATTATAGATTATTAATTCAATTGTAAAACCTGGTTTAACAATCTGTGTGTTTATCAGGGATTGTCAGTATGAAAAATAATTTTTTTTTTTAAATAAGTAAAAACCTGCTTGATAAGAAATATGATTTCTAAGAAACATTTATGCATTACTTTTATGTTTGAAGTTCATCATTTGTACAATTCTTCATACGTTTTCAGGACTCCAATTATGTTTAATTCTGGTTTCTTCAGATTGTTTATTGACAATGTTAAGAATGAGAGCACTCTTTATTTTTAGTAGCTAATATAATTCCTGTATAATATAATATATATATATATATATATATATTATATATGTGGAAATAATGCTGTGTCTGGTTGTTTCATTTACACAGCCTGCTGATAATGACAATCATAGTGAGGGAATTATTTTAACCTTTTAGCATTTAAACTGGCCATATCTGGCCCGAATATTCTTGTTTGTTCATAAAAGCCATAGCCAGTCTCTCACACCTACCCTATAATGTCATTCTAAAAATGATCACATGGTTGAAATCTCAAAGCTGCAAGATAATGTATGATTAATTCAAAACGATGCAAATAAATGAGCATTACATTTGACAGTAAACTGAATGCCAACAGGTTACAGCAAAATTGACTTGTAAGTAGATGGTGGGTGTAATCATAGACGTTTTTTCATTTCTACTTTTCCTGTTGAGAAGACTAGAAGGTAGACAGTTAATGTTCAGTTTGAAGTTTTGCAGGGTAGTTGTTGTTGAATAAAGACTTGAACAATAAGGGTGTTTTGAGGAAAGGATTTGACCAGATGTTTAGTGAGAGATAATGATTGTGGAAAGAGAGTGGTTTGCATAGTGGTGGTAAAATTCAAAAATATAATTCAAGAGGAATCCTGTTTCAGACTTGATAATCTTTATTTTTAAAATAGTTATAATTGGTTGTGAGCAATCATAGCTCTGGTACTACAGTTATATGGTTGGAATGTCTGAGGAAGGAAAAGTAGGATGGATTTTAAAAGTAAGGAATCCTAGGGCTAGACCAGGAGCAAGATAGTTGGATAGTATCCATAAACTTGGTTGGTCTCATTTGGGGACCCAGCTTGAACATTTGCTGATGGATGCTTCTGACAAGATCCTTAGAACAGTGTGTATGTGGACTCTGCCCCCACCACTCTCACAGGAATAGTAGTATAGTAGCCTATGAAGAGGAATGGATATTTGCTTGTTGCTCATTTCACCATCAAGCTGATTTTGTGAATTGCAGAGTCTTATATATAATCATCAATGTGATAAACTAAAATGTCTATTAGCAGGTTGTATAGCAGGGTTGTGGAGCCAGTCAGAAGCAGTTAGTGGAGTTAGAGACAATAAAAATGTACCAACTCCAAATATATATAAATTATAATATAATTAAAATTTCCAGGTTATAGGTTTCTATGAAGGATTATCTTGTAAAAGCATTTTCTTTCTTAGAACAAAATGTTCCATTTGGATTTGGATTTTTTAATATTTAATCCTTATTATATAGATGAAATGTTTCTCTCCTAAAGTTTATATAAGTTAAATTTTTCAATCTTTTGCCATATAATTTTTATTCCATTTAATGTAATCTTTCATATTACGACCACATGATTTTGAGTTTGGTCCCACTGCATACTACTTTGAGAAAATGTCTTCTACTGTAATTTTACGTTGACCACTACCTTGTGGATAGAAACTGTGCAGAAGCCTGTCACATACATGTTTGTATCCTTGTGTCTTTGCATTGACACCATTTTGGCAGTGGTGACATTGTTTGTTTCCCATAAACAAAATGTCTGGCATTTGGTTTGATATGTGAAAAGGTGGAGTGAAGTTTCAAACTTGAAAAAAACAAAGGTTAGCCTCGGAAGGGGCATCAGGCCATACGATACTGCCTTAAGAAGCCTCATCTAACCCATACCTATATAGAAAAAGCAGTCAGAAAAAAAAAATGAAATAAACAACTGGGGTTGATGATGTAATTTACTCTATCCTGACGAGCAGTGCCCCAGCATGTTAAAAAAAAAATTCTATTCACACTTGTGTATTTTGTTGGAAAAATTGTTTTCATAACTGGATATCATTCTTATTGCTTACTATATTCAACTATGATGTAGGAGGGTTTTTTAAAAATTTATTGTCAGTTGGGTAAATATTTGAATTTATGGCCATTTCCTCAGTTATTGTACTTAAAATGTATGTATGTGTATAGCAGTAGCTTATACAGATGTTCATAATCTTTTTAACTAAGAAATTCATAAAAGAATAAATTACTGTAAAATAAGATCATGTTTTTAATCACACACATACAATCACATACACATGTTTGTGATTAAAAACGTATTATTTTATAGTAATTGTACGTGCAGGATTAAAAATACTGTCATATTTTACAAATATATATATATATATATATTGTTATTTTTTGTTGTAAACTTTATAGAACATTATGACTGATATTGTCGTTTAATTACAGGATGCTGACATAGGAGCTATTATTGATGCCGGTGGTCGAACTATTACAGTTACTGTGATGCCTAGTGTCATCTATGAACATGTTGTTAAATGGTGAGTCAAAAATTTCCTTTACTTTCTGAGAATCTTATGTTAAGTTTATTTTTAAAATCATTATTCAGTATGTTGTTGCAAATTTCAGATATTCATTGTATTATAAGTGTGTGTGTCAGTTATCCAGGGTAAAACAGTGCCGATATAATAACCAAAAGTTTTAGTGTGTACCTTGTCATAGACATAGTGCAATGTCTTCTATACTCAGATGTATATCAGTGCTATTGGGAGTACAGTTCACTAGTATAGACAATAGGAGTACTGTATAATTGGTGATTGTTTTGTTAGCTTGTATTGCTGAACCCAAATCATTCCAGGAGTACAGACTAAAGTGGCTGAGTTCCTTTATGTAAAAACAAGTCTTTAATTGTTCTGCTACAAACTATAAGCTTATAGAATAATTTTGTACTTTTAACTTGTTAATACTATTTGCCATGAAAGTCTGATTAATCTAACCTTGTCTGGGTTTAAATGTCTTTTTAATATGGAATGTTGTGTGTTGCCTCAGACAAAAATTTGAAGACATTGTCTCCTTGTTTCCAGATTTCTTGTCATGTTTGTATTTTTTCCTGATGTCTGATGCTGTTGTGTGTCATGGGCTACAAGAAACAAAATGTGTCATTTTGATGTGACAGACAAGCAAAACATTAATTATTTTAAATATAAGGAAAAAAACAATAACACTGAAATCAGAACTGATGTCTGGTAGGTAATAAAAAATAGTTTGAGGAATCTAATGGTGGTCTGCATTGGCAAAAATTAGTAAAGTTCACATATTTGAACAAGTTTGTATGCCACGGGGAGCTTGTCTGCTTACAATGATGGAGCAAAGTATTCATTTGTATTATGATTTTAGAGAAGAAACTGTACCCAAACCTTGTCTTGCTTGTCTATATCAATAATAGCTTCCAAATAGCATCAAAGTATGGAACTTATGGTTCAAATCTGAGATAATGCTAAGGATTTTATTTCTTTTTACTGCTAACAGAAACAAATAAGATTTTATATTTTGATGTGTAGGAGGAGCCTGTCATAACCGATAATTATGTGAGATGTCATTGTTGCTAGTTTCAAAATCAAATTCTTGTGGCCCTTCAAACTGTTACTACTAAGAATTTGGGATATGTAACTTTATTTTACAATCAATTTTGTTAACATCTTTTAGATTTTATTGTGGTTCTATTATTCTTAGGTAGGGGCTACTGATAAATTTCCAACAAATTTTCTACATATGTATGTTGTATACCTATGTTATCTTGAGATAAGTATTTAAAATGTTCTGTACAAAAGGGTTATGTCACCTTGTGCAATATGTGGTCTTCAATTCTTCCTTTCATTGACCACAAATGGATTCTATATAGTGTTACATGAATCAGAGACGACTCTCTCTTTCTCTCTCTCCAAACTGTGGTGACAAGGGGGTTTTAGAATTCTTTTCAGTTACATGAACTTGGGATGTGAAATAAAACATTTGCAGTGGTTTTGTACTTATAATTAGTAAGGTAGTAACCCAATATCATCAATTTCATGTCTATGATAATGCTGGCACTCCATTCTATATGGGTTTGTAAGAGTAGTGTATAGTAGTGATGTGAGCATGTAATTGTAGCATAATGCAATAAAGTATGTAAGACAGTGCATAGTGATAAAGGTATATATATATATATATAATGATAGCATATAACTTTATGGACATGTAATGGTAGTGTATAGTGATTGAAGAAGTGTAAAGGTAGTGCTTAGCAATAACATGTAATAGAAGGCAGTGTGTGACAGGGTCAGAAGAGTGTTGCAGAAAATACTGTGGGTTATTTGTGTCCCTTTACAATCCTACCCAAGTCCATTTTGCCATTCACTCTTCTGTGGATTGATAGAATAAGTACTGATGGTAATGCTCTAGAAGGTAGTGCTCCAGCATGGTCATAGTCCAATACCTGAAACCAGTAAAAGTGTAAAGAGATTAATGCAAACTTCTATTTATTCTGTTTAATTTGTTTCTTCCACAGCATGGGTAACAGTTTGATGAAGAAATTAATGGATCATTCAATTCCTGACCTGTGAAGTTCGGCTTCTATCTAATGCTCAAATAATCAGCTGTCAATGGTTACATTATCAAAACTTGTGAGACCTACTGTACTTACTCGGTTTTAGGTTGCACATTATACCATTAAACACTGAATGCTTTGACGTGTGCTATGAAAAATGTGTGTGTATGTGTGTGTCCATGATGAAGAATGAGTGTGTTGCGTGTTTCTGATAGCTGCTTGTCTTCAACAATATATCAATCGAAAAATAATATAATTACATAATAACACCACTTAAACATTTGAGACAATTTATAACAATTTGGCTAATGAATCATTCTGGTCAATTAGCAACATTTTTTTTGTTTTTTCTTTTTAACTTAGAGATTTGTTATGGAGGGTGCATATGATTATTATCATAATTATCGTTATTTTTTTTTTTTTTTTGTCTACTTTATTTTTCTTTTAGATTGCCAAAGATTATTGTTCAGAAGATTATTTTACAGAATTTTTTATTTAAATAACTTGTCTATTAAAGACTGACCACTTCATCAAAATAAGAAAATAATAATCATATTTAGTTCAACTATATGAAACAATCCGTTTGAAACAAATTTGAAAATCAATTCTAGATACAATATTTTGTCTAGTATTATACATATTTATGTAATCTTATCTATATGCATCCTTTATATGTATTTCTCTGTATGTGCATACATATATTAAAAATGTATGGAATAGGTGTGCATATATATATCTAATATACACACATACTCATACACACATATATACATATACATGCAAGTGATAATTTTTTTTAAATATATATTTACTCAAAACTATTTTCAATAAATATTTTGTACCATTTATGAATTAGTTGTTGCTTTTTTTTCCTCTAAATAAATAGTTTATCAAGTGTTTGCCTCATAACAAAATGCCATGTAATTTGGTAGTAATGCTAAATTTTATCCTGATATTGTATACAATTCACTGAAACTTTCCTGTATATAGACTTTGAATAAATGTATTATTACCAAATGGAACATGATTTGATTCTGTTTTTAATTCTTTAAAAATATTAGTGCATATGTGTGCATAAAAGCTGCCAGTTTTGTGAAGAGGCCAATGGCACAAGAATCCCAATGTTCTTAAGTTGGTTATTAAAGAAGTGTTTCAAAATGACATTTGACATCACAGTTCTGACTGCATGTACATACATCATTTGTATACATTCATGTAAGGTATTGTTTTCCCTTTTAAACATGTTATTTAATCCTTTCAGTGTTAACTCTCCCCAAACTGCTTCTGATTCTAAGATAAACCTTCCATCATAACTATATATAAAAACCTTATTAATACCAGCTTAATAATGACAGCTATTTGTGCTAAAATTTCTAGGCAAGGCTGTGTGGTAAGAAGTTTGTTTCCCAACAATATGGTTCTAGGTCAGTCCCACTGTGTGGCACCTTGGGCAAATGTCTTCTATAACCTTGGGCCGACCAAAGCCTTGTGAGTGGATTTGGTTGGTGGAAACTGAAAGAAACCCGTTGTATATGTATGTATGGTCCTGTTGCTAGAAGTGGCTGCCTTGAGAGTCCCGTTGCTAGAAGCAACCATGTCGAGTCAAATCACCCAGAGTCCAGTGATGGTGCCATGTAAAAAGCACTCGCGTTGAGAATCCAGCACACACTGTAAAGTGGTTGGCGTTAGGAAAGGCATCCAGTCATAGAAACCAAGCCAAATCAGACTGGAACCTGGTGCAGCCCTCCAGCCCTCCAGCTTGCCAGCTCCAGTCAAATCTGAAAAATAGACTTTTCTGGTTTTACCTTCTGAATGCAATGTTAGTAGTGCCTGTTGTTGTTGTTTAATTATTTTAAAATCTTAGGTAAGATTCAGTTGAATATTGTTTATTTCTCATTTGTTATCATTGGACTTTTGTAATTATTGACACAGTGTGTCCTAACAAACGAATATCTTGCCACCAATAATCTATTTCCTGATTAGTGAGTATGTCATCAACAATAAGAAAGCTTCAAATTCACTGATAACAAATGACAGGCAGTAATGCTCTCATTAATCTTATCTAAAAAATAAAATAAATAGATGTGAATGATAATCCTGTCAGGATCAACTTTGCCTTTAATTTTTTTTTTTTTAGTGGATAAAGGATGTAACAATCATCAATATAAAGAAGGATCAATTTGAATTATTCTTACCTACGAACTTGTAGCCTTGTGCTTTTGCTAGAAATTAATTTTAAAAAGACAACAGCTGCTACTACAAACATCTCATATTCATGATAACCCTCGTCTTATCTTGGAAATAAAAACTAAAGAACTAACAAAAAGCTATTAAAACTGGAGCCAGTCACACACACATTCACTTGTTTAGACCCAGGTCAGCTAATCCAGCAGACCCTATGATCAGAGGCATTCCAGTTGCACCATCCCATTCTTCATTTGGGCACAGTATATCTGATACTGTATTGCACTATGTGGCATTTCTTAGCAGATCAAGTGACTGCATAGAACAGTGGTTGTCAGTCTTTGTGAATTCATGGTGTACTGAAGAACGAATTAAAAATTACTGGGGCACTTTGTATGGAAAATATTTTTTAAAGTTAAAACTAAAAAGTATTGATTACCTCATTTAATTTAATTATCATCCTTTTTTTAACATCCACTTTTTCATGCTTGCAAGGGTCAGACAGAATTCATTAAGGCAGATTTTCTATGGCCAGCTGTCTAACCCTTACATGTTTCCAAGTAAGGTAATATTTCCCCATGGCCAGATATGTTTTCACAGAACATTGGAAACGAATGACACCACTTGTATGATGGTGACACTCATAACTGTTGTATAATGTGAAGTCAAGGACACACACACAAATACAAGCTTCTTTCAGTTTCCATCTACCAGATCTACTCGCAAGGCTTTGGTTGGGCCAGGTTTATTAGTAGAAGACACTTAACCAAGGTGCCACACAGTAGGGCAACCCAAAACTATGTGACTGGAAAGAGAACTTGCTTAAGCATGCAGCCATGCCTGCACTCATAATTATACTTACTACCATTGTCATTATCATTTAACATCTATTAACAATACAGGTATGGGTTGGATGGCTTGACAGGATCCAAAAGGCCTGAGGACTGCTGAATTACAATGTCTGCTTTGGCATAGTTTCTATGGCTGGATGCACTTCTTAACCACTTTACAGAGTTTAATGGGTGCTTTATTGTCAAACCAGCACCAGTGCCATTCCACACACACCCCCCCCCCATCTGGCTGAGTGTGGATTCAGCAGAAATGGAAATGGCTTTATGCCCAGTATTGAGAGGCTAAAGTGTGATAGAGGGACAAGAACAGGTATCTTACTGTAGAGGAGATACATAGCTACCTTGTATTACATAATGGTTTCTGATTTAGGGGGAGGGTGTAATCGATTACATCGATCCAGTTTTAAACTGGTACTTATTTTATCGCCCCCGGAAGGATGAAAGGCAAAGTCGACCCCGGCAGCATTTGAAATACCTTGTATTACATAATGATGAGTGGAAAGAGGTGGTGACAAGGTGTGAGCGTGTACTCTCAATGTACAATCAGGTGAATGTAACAGGATCGAGGAAAATAACAGGTGGGTAGGTAAATTCACAAGGGTGTGAAAGGAGAATGGCAGATGGGGAAAGAGGTGAATGCAGTATAAATGATGAACAAGGGTGGGGGTGTGGTTGATGATGAATATCAATTAGGTGGGGAGGGTGAAGGAAATAGGAGTGGATCAGTGCAGAAAAGGTGGAGAGCAGCAGTATAATAAAACTGGATAGATGTGAAGTTGGGGTTGGGGGGGGGGAGACAGAGATGTAGATCAGAGGTACGTAGGGGTGGATATAGTGAGTGACGAACAAAGATGGGAGGAGCCATTAATGGCAGATTTGAGAGGGTGTTACATATGAGAAATGGTAATCATAAGATGTAGTTCAAGGGAACAGAGTATTCAGTGGAAAATAAAGTCTGAAGGGATAATATTGAGAATGGGTAACAAGAGGAAGTGGTATCCAGGTAACTAGCATTATAAAAGGGGGTGAAATGTATGCAGTTCTGCTCATATAATTGTGCTGTATGTAATTAGAAGAGGAATGGGTGTTAGAAAGATGAGAGGTAGGTTAGGCTTGATAAAGACATATTACGGGCAGAGATATAAACATAATTCTTTAGGACCCCACTTTTGTCATGACAAACAGGTTTTCTCAAGCACAGCAAATTGCCAATTATCTCGGTCTTTTGTCATCAACATCATGAAGTCAATCTTCACTACATCCTATGTCATCCTGGATCTCCCTCTCCAACAGGTTCCATCCACATTTAGTGATTGACACTTCTTTGTGCAACCACATCACATGACCAAACCATCATAGTCTTCTCTCTTGTACACTATATTTGATTTCTCTTAACACATTTGCACTTTGTCGTACATGCACTCTAACATTGCACATCCACCAGAGCATGTTAACTTCATTTACTTCTATCCTTCACATGTCCTCTGCTTTCAGGGCCCATGTCTCACTACCATGAGGCATTGCTGTTCATATACTTCATACACTGTTCATACACTGCATCATACATTTACCTTTCACTTTAAGATAGAGACCTTTTATTACCATCAGAGGTAATAGCTCTCTGAACTTTCTCCAGCCCATTCTTAATCTAGCATCTATACTTTCAGAATATCCACCTCTACTGCTAATTAGGTCACTTAGGTAAGAAAAACTATCTGCTATCACTGGGGATTCTTTCAGGCATTTGAGAAAACTGATTTCCTGTGTGTTCTTAATGTTTATTTGCTCCTGAACATATATGCCACTTACAAAATTTACTTTCTCTGTTAAACTTCTTGTGATACCACTGCACCTTCTGTGTGTCCATATATTACACTGCAAGTTACTTTGTGACTTCACTAATGCCAGTGGCACAAAAAAGTATCCAGTACATGCTGTAAAGTAGTTGGCATTAGGAAGGGCATCCAGCCATAAAAACCATGCCAAAGCTGACACTGGAGTTCGATGCAGCTCACTAGATCCTGTTAAACCATCCAACCCTTACCAGCATGGAAAAGAACGTTAAATGATGATGATACATTTATTATATCATCATCATCATCATCATCCTCCTTAACGTCCGTTTTTCATGCTGGCATGGCACCAAACTCTCGGCGCTAGTGCTTTTTACATGGCACCGACACTGGACACTCGACGTGGCCACTTCTTGCAACAGGAACTCTCGACGCAGCTGCTTCTTGATATATGTTTATATATATATCATCATCATCGTATGTAAATATAAGTTATATATATGTGTGTAAGTGCATGTGGCATGTATGTATGGTGCACTAAAAATGTTTTGTGTCAATGCTTAATATACAGACTATATCTATAACGCATGTATTGTATATATAGATATGGTGTCTATACAACTGTGTTGGCTAAAAATCTAAATATATTCTGTTATATATATGGGTGTATGTGTTAAACATACACTTATGCATAATTAGAGAAAATTAGGAGAAACTGCAAATATCAATGGAGAACAAAAAGAGGGGAAGGGAGAGGAGAGAGAGTGTAGAGCAGGAGAAAATATATAAGATTAAAAAGAGACTGAGAGAAAATACCCAAGACAGAAAGAGTGAGAGGAAAAAAATGATTGGGGAAGGTAAATAGAGAAAGCATAAATGAAGAAAAGAAAAAGAGAAATTGCTGAGAAAATGGAGAGAAAGTGAATGGATGATTAGATAAAAAAAAGAAGACAGACAAAAAAAGAAATAGAATGAATTAAATGTAAAAAAGAAAATAGAAAGAATAAAAAAATATCTATCACACAATGCAACTACCATTAAGCAAAAAGAATGAGTGTGAGTGTATGAGATATAGAGAGGAGAGAGTTGAAAGGGGGGAAATTTGAGAAAGAAAATGGGAAGAAGGCAGTGAGAGGAAAATAAATACATTTTCAAATCAGAGGAAAAAAGAAAATACTGGAAGTGTAGCTTTTCAACTGATGTCGCTAAAGTAACTGAATTGTATTTTGGTGCTCTTTCTCTCTCTTCTTTTTGTTCATTGTATCATGTCTTCTATTGTTAATATATCAGGCATGACCCAGTAATTTATTTTACTATAATAAAGCCCAGGGTTCAATCTCACTGTGTGACATCTTGAATATTCTATCATAGTGTTGTTAAGTTGAAAACATAAAAGTTGATGAACGAAAAGGAGAAGTCAGAAACTGTGTGGAAGCCCCCACCCAACAGATGGGCTGTGGTCAGCCTTGTCACTCACTGTATGGTATTCATTCTACTTGAGGATTACATTATTGGTACCAGTGTCTGAGGAATACCCAGCCACTTGTACTATCATTTAATGAATAGGCTGTTTAGTTGATCAATTGGAATACCATTGAAAAAACAATAAAGGATCAATTTAATTGGGGGGGGGGCTTTGTAACTATGTGGTTTTGAGTTCAGTCCCATGGCACAGCACCTTGGACAAGTGTTTTGTACTCTAGCCCTGGGCTGAATTGGGCTGTGAGAGTGAATATGATAGACATAAACTCTTGTGTGTGTGTGTGTTTGTAAGTATATGTGTACCTGCATTTTTTGTTCTCCCACTGTTTGACAACTAGTGTTTGTTTGTTTACATCCCCATAACTTAGCAGTTTGGTAAAAAAAAAAAGATCAATAGAGTAAGTAGTAATCTTAAAAGAAAAAACAAAGTACTAGAGTCGATTCAACTGAGTAAACCCTTCAAGGTGATGCTCCAGCATGGCCACAATCCGACTGAAACAAATATAAGATTAAAAGAGTAAAAGACACATGCACACAATTTCACACATCTACACTCTCTCTCTCTCTCTCTCTCTCTCTCTCTCTCTCTCTCTCTCTCTCTAGCTCTCTCTCTCTCTCTCTCTCTCTCTCTCTCTCTCTCTCTCACACACACACACACACACAAATGCATGTTAGAAAAAAATGAAATGTTAAATATTTTATATGATTCCCAATGGAAATAAATAAATTGTTTGACATTCACAATCAATGATTGATCTTCTCCATGTTGTTGCAATTTAGCCCCAGGTTGGACCTGAATGAGCAGAGATCTAGAGATCTATGATCAAAAGCATTCCATTCTTGAGCATCCCATCTTTTGTCCATACTACATTATCTAATGTGCTGTTCCTATTTTTAAGATATTAGGGAGTGAACTGAGGGATATTTGACTGCTAATTCTTGCAAGATGAGCTCCTCATTAGTTTATAATTGATTCTACTGACTTCCGTAATGAGAGGAAGGAAATGGAATATTGGAATGTTAATTAATATCCCAAAGACATTAATGAAATAATAGAAAATATTAATGGATTGGCAGAATAGAATCGCTAGACAGATGGAGAAAATATGTGCTGTATTAAGTTATGGCTCTTTAAGTTTTGGGTTCAAATATGGCCAAGATTACATTTGCCTTGTATCCTTCTGGCATTAATAAAAAAAAAGTTCCAAATTTGGGCACAAGGCCTGCAGTTTTGAGGGCAGTGGGCAAGTCAATTACACTGACCTCAGTACTTGACTGGTACTTTATTTTATCAAACCTGAAAGGAAGAAAGGCAAAGTCAGCCTTGAAGGAATGTGAACTCAGAATGTAAAGAGCCAAAAGAAATACTGCTAAGCATTCTGTCACATATAGGAGTAGATTTAATTTTCTATAAAGACATGAAGATGAGTGAATGTGGAAATTAAGTCAGACGAGAGTGGAATTAAAATAGAAACCAGGATAAAATAACAACTAGCAGGAATCTACTTCAAGCCATAGATTCCATTAATTGGAGGTTTATACTTCTTTTCTTTCTTACTACTTTGAGATTTCTCAGTACATGAGAATGTACTATAAGGTATACTTTATCAAGAAGTACCACTCTTTTAGCCCTTACTGTGCCGCATAATTGAATATACTGAATAAATGTAAGCAAATGTCTGTTTCTTTAAATTTTTCTGTGGACAGGAAACAGAAATGCCAAAGCACCTACAACATAGCACCTACCATCATCATTATCATCATCATCATCCTTTAACGTCTCTTTTTCCATGCAGGCATGGGTTAGACGGTTTGACTGGAAA
>JAOPUL010000002.1:32513827-32535497 GCA_027564515.1 Octopus rubescens | reverse complement strand
TATGTATGTATGTATGTATGCATGTATGCATGTATGCATGTATGTATGTATGTATGTATGTATGTATGTATGTATGTTCGGCATCCGAGATACCTAGCTTTGCTTGGACGCCGAATATGTAGAAAGGGGGTTTCTTTTGTGGGGCGAGGTGTAACTTAACATATCTAACTCATTGCCAGATTTTACGGCGCTCTTTTTCTATGTAATTATATTTTATATATTGTTAATTGTAATGCACATACATGTCTAAAGTTGAATTTTCCCAGGTTTCTATGATGAGTGTTGAAGTTTTAGAGATCGTATTTATTGATAATTTTAATTTTGTGACTTTAGAAAATACTACTTTTTATGACTCTTGCTATGCTTGATATATTCTTTCTTCTGCTATTCTCGCCCGGTGTTTATGTCAAAGTTTCTGAGGATTTGATGGTAAACAGGTTTAGAAAATGATAGCAGAGATTTATGAGCATTGCTTTCAACATAATACCCATCATATTTATTATATATAGTACACTGCGTAGGCAACCAAGCACATCTCGACATTGTTAATGAAGCTGTTGGTCAGTGTGCGTACAGTGTTGCTGTTTTGGAACTGATTCTCAGATAGCCATTTTCTAAGGGAAGGTCACCAGTTCTATGTTCGCTTGATTGGATCGTAGAGTGGTTTTATTACTAAAGTGCAAGAATTTCAGAAAAAAAAGTGTTATCACTGGTAGTTTGAACTTTCTTTGCGGATTTATTATCAAGCCGATGTCTGGCAAACATATTGGGTTGCCATTATCCATTTCCACATTTTGGAATTGCTTGGTGTTGGTGGTTCTATCCTATGATTCGCTGCATCTATTGTTTATACGGAAGATTTCATTCCGTACGTTGGCAGCCTTGGCTCTGATTGGTATGACTTATCTGTTGTGCCCAAATGTTCTGCATAGTTATGAGTTTAAACTTGAGAGGTTAAGATACTGGACAACTTGCCTTCCCCCACCCCCACCCCCATAGTCATAGGTTCCAACCATAGAAATTAAGGTACTCGAGTACTTAAGTCAAGATGGTTGAGTTGTCACACTGTGGATGAAGCAATCGAGAGTATCGACTTCTCTCTCTGAAATATATTTGAAATGCTACAAAAATAAATCAAATCAATGAAGAGAGCTTCCACCATAAGTTTAAAATGTTTTACTTTAAATTTACTTTCCATGGGGAACTTTTAAAATTGGGCAATCCAAAATAATCTGTAGCTTGAATCTTATAGTATTATTCGTAACCTAAATTTGAAATTGCGAAGCAAATAACATTCATAATTTCTCTGGGTTTGGAAACTCTACAACTAAATCGTTAATCTGGTGTACAGAAATCACCAGAATGTCTTTTTCTATAACAAAATACATTTGGGGTATTTTTTTAAAGAACTTTCTAAAAGTAACTAAATATAATTTTCATTTGGAGGGGCGGGGGAGCTTCAATAAAATTCATCACAGTCTTTATCTATAAACATGCCACTTCACTCTTATGCTTGCACCTTTACTTATATATATTTCTTTTTTCAGATGAGGTCCGTACCGGTCAGTACAGACAACTTTTCCATCCCGAACAACTCATCACAGGAAAAGAAGATGCAGCCAATAATTATGCCAGAGGTCATTACACCATTGGGAAAGAAATTGTTGACTTGGTTATTGACCGAGTTCGCAAGCTTGCTGATCAATGCACCGGACTTCAAGGTTTCCTCTTGTTTCACAGTTTCGGTGGTGGTACTGGTTCTGGATTCACATCTCTTCTTATGGAACGTCTCAGTGTTGACTATGGAAAAAAGTCTAAACTAGAATTCTCCATCTATCCTGCCCCTCAAGTAGCAACTGCTGTTGTAGAACCATACAATTCTATCCTGACCACCCATACCACTCTTGAGCACTCTGATTGTGCTTTCATGGTTGACAATGAAGCCATCTATGATATCTGCCGAAGAAATCTTGATATTGACCGACCCAGCTACACTAACTTAAACCGTTTGATTGCTCAGGTTGTCAGTTCAATAACTGCTTCTCTGAGGTTTGATGGTGCCCTTAACGTTGATCTGACTGAGTTCCAGACCAACTTGGTACCTTATCCTAGGATTCATTTCCCGTTGGCTACTTATGCACCAATCATTTCTTCTGAGAAAGCCTATCATGAACAACTGACAGTAGCTGAGATTACAAATGCCTGCTTTGAACCAGCAAACCAGATGGTTAAGTGTGACCCACGTCATGGGAAATACATGGCATGCTGTATGTTGTATCGTGGTGATGTCGTACCAAAAGATGTCAATGCTGCCATTGCAACTATCAAGACAAAGCGGTCAATCCAGTTTGTTGACTGGTGTCCAACTGGCTTCAAGGTTGGTATCAACTACCAACCACCAACTGCTGTTCCAGGAGGTGATCTTGCTAAAGTTCAACGTGCCGTGTGCATGTTGAGCAACACCACAGCTGTTGCTGAAGCTTGGGCTCGTCTTGATCACAAGTTTGATCTTATGTATGCCAAGCGTGCTTTCGTTCACTGGTATGTAGGAGAAGGTATGGAAGAAGGTGAGTTCTCTGAAGCCCGTGAAGATTTGGCAGCTCTTGAGAAGGACTACGAAGAGGTCGGAATTGATACAGTTGAAGCTGAAGATGAAGATGATGAGGAATATTAAAATCGCTGTGATATTATGACCACTCTCCCACAAATAAAGAACTAAATACTTCAAGTTGTTATTTTCTTTCTTATTTGACGGAGTGGCAAAAAAACAATAGGGCACAGAAATTAATGTTCAGGAGAATATATTGTCATCTTTCTAAATCCTGAACTAAAATCCTAAGAATCAACTTTGATTTTTGTATATTTCTCTTTATCAATAAAGTAAAGTACCAGTTATCTACTGGGATCATCCAATTGCCTATACATGTCTCTTCTCTCCTCCCACGAAAAAAAAAACATTTGTGATTTTATGCCAATGTGTGAACTCTTATTTGGTAGGCATTCAAAAACTGTATCTTTGATAAAACTGTTCTCATTGTTATTATTTAGAGAATGAATGCTAACAGTGTATTCAAACTATAACTAAATGATGGCATGATACTAGTTAAAACTGTAAATGACCAAGTTAACATTCCAAGTAGTTAAGACACTAATTCAGTCTGCAAAACTGAAGATAAGCACCATAAACAAACTACATGGAAGCTTATGTCAGCTTGCTCTAAATGCACTACACTAAGACATTTCTTATATATTGATGTTGCTATGTGTCACCAGCACATTCATATATATATATATACACACACCAAATCCACTCAAGGCTTTGGTTGGCCCGAGGCTATAGTAGTAGAAGACACTTGCCCAAGGTACCACACGTAGTGGGACTGAACCTGGAACTGTGGTTGGGAAGCAAGCTTCTTGCCATGCCTGCGCCTATTCTAGTCTTCTGTTATAATTGTATTTACACCAAGGAAGTTTTATAGTAATATCAAATTGGTCCCAGTACTTTACTTTATTGACCTCGGAAAGATGAAAAGCTATGTTGGCCTTAATGGCATGGAACTTGGAATGCAAAGGGACTTAGCTGAACACAGGTATTTTTGTCCAATGCTCTGATTCTGCCTATAATCAATTTTTATTGATATTGGTATTTTATTAAATCTCCTTCAGATAAAGCCTTACAACCTTACTGTCTAAAAAGAAAAAAAATTTGAATGATGTAGTCCTTGCTTGATGTTTGAGAGGATAGGATAGTCATGACTTGAATGCTTTTATTCCTTACTGCCTAAATCATTGACAGCAAGTCTATCCTAATACATAAATGGGATGGGCATTGTTGGAATACCTCTGATCAGGGTTGACCGGGTGCTAATCTGCAAGCAGGTAATTAAGTCGGTCAGTTCAGTAATAAAAGTGAGAATGGGGCAGGGTGCTTTGAGAATTTGTGGTGGTCACATCAGCACTACTGGTTCTGGTGTGCAATTATGAGAGGTTGCTGACAGTAGACAATGCGTAGGAGAAAGTGGTCAACTCTGGCCAAATTATTAACGTTGGCTGTGGTATGGTCACAAATACAATTAAGGGCCATATGAATTAATTGCTGACGTGCTCAAAATAAGTGGCAAAGTAGAGCATGTAGTCAATTGGGCAGTACAGTGATGTTATACTCAATGACTGCTGTAGTAATGTCACCAGCAAGGGTAAGAGAGAAGCAACTTGTTAGACTTAGTTATGAAAGAATATTAGCAATTGATTAAGAAGGCATTGCTCTAGATATGTGGTTCAGTTTTATTCCACAAAGTACTATATTGATACTATCTGCAAAGAAAATAGATGGTTATTTGACAGTTTTGTGCAGTGAGGTCTAGTGGTTGCTATGGTAACTAGATGTAGATGAATCATTTGTGCGAGCCATGTGTGGAGGTGCAGCAAGTAATGAGTTTTGTGAGAAATTTAGTGTGCAATGAAGGATTCATAAGAGCTCAGTTCTCAACATCTGTTTATTACAGTACTGGTAATAACAGGAGTTTAAGCCCGTCTGATTCGGAAGCCCTGTATATTGACAGTTCTTATAGCTGAATCTGTAAATTTAGAACAGAAATTCCAAATACAAGAGCAAAAGACTAAAGTTTTGGAAAGAAAAAAAGGTCCTTACTACCAATGGAAATAGTCTGGATCAATATGCAGGAAAGAATTTCACAAGGTCTGCTCAGTGGATGCACAAGAAATGTGGTGGGATTACATACACGCTTAAAGAAAAGATAGACTTTGTGTGTAGCAGATCCACAGCGAATTAGCAGTGAAATAAATTTATTCAAAAGCTCGGTAGAATAACTAGTAGATAGCTTTGTGTTTTTATTTTATTACCTTGATCTAATTAGCAGTGGAGGTATACACTGACTGTTAGCTTTCTGGAACTCTTCTTACTCTGAAAGCATATTGCCTCTGCTGCGAATAAATTCTTTCTCAGAATAAAAAGCTGATTGCGTTATGCTTGCATATGAGGTGTGATGCTGCATGATAGCAATAAGTGAGCTTTGAATGCAGAATTGCAATTTGCTAAAAATGGAGTGAGCATGCTCCAGTGGGTTGTATTATTGGCACAAATGACGAGAGAAAAAAGGCTAGCTATAAGAGTAATCGGGTTTTGTGTGCAAGAGAGATTGTTTGTACGGATATGTAATGCATTTGGAAAATGTCAATTGTATCAGAAAAGGGCTGAACACTTACAAGGTAAGGGAGATGCCTTAGATAGAAACAATTAGAGGCATCAAACTTCTGGACCAGATGATAAAAATTATAGAGTTATTTATAGCCTGATTAATCATGAGCAGAATTAGGCTAGATGATATGCAGTTTGGCTTTGTCCCAGGGAGAAGTACCTAGCAAAAAATAAACCACTACATTACATTTGTTGATCGATAGAGTGATTTGGTGGGCTCTAAGGCAGCTAGGAGTAGCTGGTGGAAGTGGTACAGCGAAGAATTTGGTGTACAGGTAGTGGTTCACCAAGGATCAATCCTCAGCCCCCTACTCTTCATCTTTGTCCTCCAGGCCATAACAATTCAAGACAGGCAGCCCCTGGAAATTACTATATACAGACGATCTTGCCTTCAGGAGATTCTATAGCAGAGCTAGAAAGGAAATTCCAAGTGTGGAAGCAAAACCTGGATTCTAAGGGCCTTAATGTTAACTTAGCAAAGACTAAGGTCTTGGTAAGCAAGAAAGCAGGACCCTATACTTCAGGTAAGTGGCCCTACTCGATTGTAAGCAGTGGTGTACCCAGTTTAAGCTATGAACACACAAGGTGAAGTGGATTAATGGGAAGATTATCAAGGAAAATAGGGTTCATATGTGGAAGATGCACAGGAGCCATAAATACTGCAGATACCTATCAAATGCCCTGGAGGCTCTTTAGAGGTAGTGGATGATTTCTGCTACCTAGGGGACAAGATTAGTGGGGGGGGGTTACAGATAGTGTAGTGGCTAGAATAAGAAAAGGATGGTGAAAATTCAAAGAGCTCTTACCTCCATTCGCAAACAAAGGTCTCTATGTAAAAGGAAAATGTATTTGAACTGCCATTCTACATGGAAGTGAGACATGGGCCCTGAATACAGGACATGCGAAGGCTAGTATGCTCTGCTGGATGTGTAATGTAAGTGTACTTGTGCGACAGTGTCGGTGAATTAAGAGAGAAGCTAGACATAAGAGGAATTAGATGCAGTGTGCAAAAGAGAAGACTGCTGGTTTGGTCATGTGATTCGGATGGAGGCCGATAGTTCCATAAAGAAATGTCGTTCACTCAGAGTAGAAGAGGAAGACATGAGACGAAGTACTGAAGGACGACCTCAGAATGCTGAACCTTTCAGAAGAGATGACAAAGGACCGAGATACTTGGCGCCTTGCTGTATTCAAGAAGGCCTTACCACATCGAGAGTCCTGTTCCTGTTAGGCAGCAATGTCGTGAGTCTTGCTAAAAGCAGCCGTGTCAAGAGCCCTGTTGCTTAATAGTGGTCGCGTCGAGAACCTTGTTGCTAAAAGCAGCACCGAGAGTGCGGTGGCACATTAAAGCACCCAGCACACACTGTAAAGTGGTTGACATTAGGAAGGGCATCTGGCTGTAGAGACCAAGCCAAATAAGACTGGAACCTAGAACAGCCCTCCAGCATGGAATACGGATGTTAAAGGAGGATGATGATGAAAGTGTCACAATAAGAACAGGATCTATCTATTTCTTCGATGTATAGTTGAACTGCAAATTGTTCATTCTGATGTCCTATCACAGGAGCACCAAATCACCTCTGACATGTTCTGTCAACATTTATCAAATTAAGCAACTGTTCTTCAATCATGTTTTCTTGTACTCGATGTTCTTCCCAAAATTCTTCATTCATGTTTTGTCGAAACTCTCTCCCAACACATATATATCTGTTGTCGCAGATAATCAGCTCCCTGTTAGTCCATGTTCTCTCTTTGTAACTGTTATATTTACTGATGCTGTAGTTATCCAGCACATTCATGCTTAGCTATGGGGGAGCTTCTTATCCATCCATTGTCTTTGTTCTCTCACCTTTTACCTGTATTATTGCATTCCTTTCTCTGGTGCAGGTTTTAGATGTGAAATGAAAATAATTATTATAGTGCTAAAATTTGGAGAAACGTCGAAATGAAAATAAAATTTCTAGTAGATAAAAATTTGCCTCATAATGATGAATTCGACGATTATTTCAAGATATTAGATCCATTTATTCTGTATATTAAAAATAAATAAATAAAATTTTTAATTCTTTTTGCTAAAGAAAATCTCTCACTTTTTGCTTTGGAAAGTTGTTTAAATGTGAAGAATAAAATTTATAGCGTAAAAATTTCGCAGAAGTGTAAGTCAAGAATCCTTGGAAGAGAACAATGAAAGCTTCATTGTAGAAAATATAGTCTATAATGTACCTAACACACAATGCGATATAGAATCTCACGTTATTGAAAAATTCCGTTCGTAAAGTCTTCGCATTAGTTAGATTAGAGTAAACGTCAGTGGAAAGGTACAACTTACATCATTCATTCACCATATTGATGTATACAAGATTATTTTCAGTTCCTTTGTTGCTATGGATTGGAAAGTAGTTATGGATATTTTCAACAGTACAAATTGAGAAGCTTTGGTGGAAATTTTGTTATAATAAGCAACGATAGCACCAAAGGTGGAAACTATTTTGAAGGTTTCATTGTGCATGCATTGCAAGATGAAGCCTGCTATCATTATAGCTCGTGCTTGTCATACGAACTCCCAATATTTATCACTGTACTTAAACTGTGGAAATGATTAATTTTATCAATTCAAGACGTCCACATTTCTGCCTTGTCACAGTTTTGTAATGCGATGGAAACTCTATTCCTCCCCCCTTTTTGTTTCATACCAAAATGCATAGGTTGTCTCACAGTGAAGTTCTGTAAAGCACAACTTTTCAGAGAGTGAAAACCTAACAGAATAGTTGATGTGCTCAACAAAACCACTGTCGTGATGACATGGAATGTTGTGGTAAGATAGCTTATTTGTGTTGGGTCACCATTGTTGCGTAGGAAAGTAGCCGGTTAGCCGGTAGAAATGTAGAACATTTTCATAGTTTCTAAATTCTAGTCATTAATGGCTTACTCTAGAGATAGGAACAAATTGGTCTTGAATGAAAAATGAGATGAGAGTTTATCCGAATCTACCCACATTTCTGGTTTGCTTTGGACAAGAGTGAAATAACGTGTCTTTAACTATGTTTACTCGGCTATTGGTTTTCTTGGGGCAAGAGGCAAGATGTGAGACCGCCGAATCTCGCTAAGCCTCTGCTCTGGTTGTTTGCTTATGGCAAGAAATGAGATGTGCATTCCCTGGTTGCTCTCTACCTCTGCAAATATTTTTAGCCAGAGAAAAGGGTGAGAATCTCAAGGACATTTGAAATATTCTGACCTCATGGCATGATCTCCTAGAAGCTGATTGGTCAATAAATAGAACATATATGTGATAATTGCAGGTTTCATTGTGGTTTCTGAGGATAATACCAATTTCACTGGAGCAGAATAAGACTAACCAACCGACATATCCTGTGTTATTTCATTGAGAAGAAAAAAAAAAAAAAAAAAAAAATCAAAATTTGCAGAATTATCGATTGACATCTGCTGAATATTTATACAAATGAAATATTCAGACATTGCAGAACAGGTTTTAAAAGCATATATCTGCGAGTTAAAGTTGTTATTAACAAATATCAAAAGGATGTGAAGGTGAACTACACAATCAGTCAACTATTCCACAATAACCAAATTTATAAATCGCATCAAAAGTCACGTCTCTCAGTTTAGTAAAACATTTAATGTATGCTTCTTCTTACATTATTTATTCCTTGTTGATAATACATATTTCTATGTTCAATGGCATCAAAGATTAATGAGATGTCAGAGCAGTTGAAATCACAATGCTTTGATCATCTTATAACAACTGCATGTGTGAAAGTGGTTGGGGCATGCTTGTCAGGTTAAGTAGCTTGATTCAAACTGTGATACCAGCTTTAATCCTATAGTGTGACAGCTCGAGTTTCTTCCGATATAGATTCAGATTGACTCCAATGAAATTTAGTGAACAAACTGAAGGTTCATCAATATATACATCTTTTTGTTGTTATAATGTTTATCAAAAATCTTTTAGCCAACATTTTGTGTTGCAACGATTGTAAATAATGTCTAAACAACATGTCTGTGGATAGAAAAATAGAAGAAACAACTGTACACGTGTTATGATTCATGTTGTAATCATCACCAGCAATTGTGTACCTTACCCTATCTATGAACACACTGTTTATAAACCCACTAATATTAGGGTTAAAAGAATAAAGCTATAGGTATTAGCCAACATTACAATTGTAAAACAATTCATCTTGACAATATATCCTTGGACAGAACGCGTTTTGGCTAAAACAAACCCCTATAGATATGTTCTATAGAATACTAAAGCAATGAAACGAAACACTATTATATTAACATACTGGTAATACAATATTTTTTTTTTTTTTTTTTTAATGTTTTCCCATAAGATAGACAAGTCTTCCCCCAGAACAGTATCTCACCACTTGAGAAGACCTTTGTCAAATTCAGCCTCCGGAGTCCGTTTTCTGTGTCTTTCTTGATCCAAGTCTTCCACTTGGATTGTCTAACACATCGTCCAAGTATCATTTTCTACATCAACCACACCTGTAGCAGCTGTCTTGTCTTTGTTTTTAGTAAACATCTTATACCCATTTTTTTCTCTGCTCATATGAGCTCTATAAATCAATATGCAGGAAAGAATTCCACAAGGTATGCTATGGATGCACAAGAAATGTGGTGGGATTACATACACGCTTAAAGAAAAGATAGACTTTGTATGTAGCAGATCCACAGCGAATTAGCAGTAAAAGAAAAAAAATGTGAAATAAATTTATTCAAAAGCTCGGTAGAATAACTAGTGGATAGCTTGTGTTTTTATTTTATTACCTTGATCTAATTAGCAGTGGAGGTATACACTGACTGTTATGCTTTCAGAGTAAGAAGAGTTCCAGAAAGCTATTGCCTCTGCTGCGAATAAATTCTTATACCCATTTTTTTCTCTGCTCTATAAATCATGTCCACTAACATTACACATCCAGTGGAACATGCTCACTTCAAACCACATTTACAGGTGGCAGTAGAATCCCATTTTTTTTTTTTTCCTGCTAACTAAAATTTGTCTTTACTATACATATCCAATTGAAGATTCCTTGATTCTAGATTTACTCTCATATTTGGAATTTATTTCCGTCAAGATTCAGCTTTGAGAATTAGGTCTTTACTGTGGACAGCCAATCAAACTCTTCTGTTATGAGGTGGCTAAGCTGCACACTAAATTCTTTGGTGAATTTGTTGCTAGCTCACTTTGATGACAGCATCTCTATACATGATTTGCATTGCTCTCTCAAGCTACTCATCTATATCTAGTTTTCTGCATATCCAGAATATAGTGTAGTACACTACGGGTCAACAAATGCTAGGCACAGTACATCGTTTTTTTCTAAGTATTTCAGTACCTGCCTCCTCACGCCAAAAAGAAGGCATCAGTCGTACGCAACCTGCATCGCCATTAGGCTAATTTTCATTCTAATTAGTTGTGTTAATTTCTACTTTTGCAGCTTAATCCATTAATTAGTTTAATACATCTTATTAAGGACAGTGATGAATCAATGACAAGCATGTCAATAGTGTCATGTGATGAACTTAAGGTTTTTTATAAGATGATTATTGCAAGGAGGCATTCCCCCCCCCTTAACTCTCAACATTGAGCTAAATCTGAAATATCAATAACAGGATAAAAGAATGACCACTTGTACTCCCCAACTGACCGTGCAAGTAATTAGTGCACATCCTACTTCTCCAGATATTTTCAGCATTTCAGCAATTCTACCTGAGGGTGTGCCTGCTTTTTTTGCCTTCATATTCCTAAGTCTTTTTGATTGTATAGCTTTCAATTTCAGTAGCAGTGCACTTGGGGGTATATATATATGCATAAACAAGTGTACATCTATATCTATAGAGACGCAACTCAATAGGTAAATTCAACCAAAGTTAATATAATTGACCAAAACCCTTTACTTTAGCATGGTTAAAGTTCAAACATATGAAAAGTTAAATAGAATTATTAATTTAATTAGTGGTGCATTGTGTCTATTAAAACAAAACCAAACAAAATTTCATTTGAACCCGAAAGCAGACTTTATTTTCAGGCAATCTTTCTTGCACATGTATTCAGATCATTTAATATTCATCTGCTTCTTCATCTTCAGCATCATATGTATCAACTCCAACCTCTTCATAGTCCTTCTCAAGAGCTGCCAAATCTTCACGGGCTTCAGAGAACTCCCCTTCTTCCATACCTTCTCCCACATACCAGTGAACGAAAGCACGCTTGGCATACATAAGATCAAACTTGTGATCAAGACGAGCCCAGGCTTCAGCAATCGCCGTCGTGTTGCTCAACATGCACACGGCACGTTGGACTGTAGCAAGATCACCTCCTGGAACAACAGTTGGTGGTTGGTAGTTGATACCAACCTTGAACCCAGTTGGACACCAGTCAACAAATTGGATTGACCGCTTTGTCTTGATAGTTGCAATGGCAGCGTTGACATCTTTTGGTACAACGTCACCACGGTACAGCATACAGCATGCCATGTATTTCCCATGACGTGGGTCACATTTTACCATCTGGTTTGCTGGTTCAAAACAGGCATTTGTAATCTCAGCTACATTCAACTGCTCATGATAGGCTTTTTCAGCAGAAATAATTGGTGCATAAGTAGCTAATGGGAAATGAATCCTAGGATAAGGTACCAAGTTGGTCTGAAACTCAGTCAGATCAACGTTAAGGGCACCATCAAACCTCAGAGAGGCAGTTATTGAGCTGACAACTTGAGCAATCAAACGGTTTAAGTTAGTGTAGCTGGGTCGTTCAATATCCAGATTTCTTCGGCAGATATCATATATGGCTTCATTATCAACCATGAAAGCACAATCAGAGTGCTCAAGAGTGGTATGGGTGGTCAGGATAGAATTGTATGGTTCTACAACAGCAGTTGCTACTTGAGGGGCAGGATAGATGGAGAATTCTAGTTTAGACTTTTTTCCATAGTCAACACTGAGACGTTCCATAAGAAGAGATGTGAATCCAGAACCAGTACCACCACCGAAACTATGGAAGATCAAGAAACCTTGTAGACCAGTACATTGATCAGACAGTTTACGAATTCTGTCAAGAACCAAATCAATTTGTTCTTTTCCGACAGTATAATGACCTCTGGCATAGTTATTGGCTGCATCTTCCTTTCCTGTGATGAGTTGTTCGGGGTGGAAAAGTTGTCTGTACTGACCGGTACGAATCTCGTCTGAAAGAGAAAGATACCAGATTTAGAAAATGTTCACCATCAAAGCTGAATATTGTTGGAATTTCCAAAATAAAACAGTAAATTACTTAAAATACTTACCAACAACAGTGGGTTCTAAGTCAACAAAAACAGCCCTAGGGACATGTTTTCCAGACCCTGTTTCACTGAAGAAAGTGTTGAAAGAGTCATCTGAACTACCAACTGTTTTGTCAGATGGCATCTGGCCATTTGGCTGGATTCCATGTTCTAAACAATAAAGTTCCCAGCAGGCATTACCAATCTGGACTCCAGCCTGTCCAACGTGTATACTGACGCATTCCCTCTGGAAAAAGATAACACATAATTTTATTGAAATGCTGTTGACATTTGGCTAAGTGAATATTTTCTTTCTATGCATACATATACATCATCACTACATGATTATGAGTGTATGTATGTATGTAGTACAAAAAATTATATAATGAACATTATAAAAGGTCATCTGAAATAATTCTGTAGTTAGGAAAAGACATTTGCTCAATAATTAATAGCAAGTACAAGAGATAACCCTGGAGATATGTAAGTCTTTATTAGACTAAACTTTACTGAACCCTTGTGATGAATGAATCCTTAAGCTGATGTAAAAAAAACAAAACATTAATGGAACATAGTTGATTCCATCAATGCATTCTTCAATCATTGAACTACCTACTCATAGCGTTACTGTGTAAGTGGGCAAGTATTCCATAAACATATATACTCTAACCATAACTGTCAATCAGAATAAACCGCACACACTGATGAAGCTGGTTATTTTGCATTACATTGGGCTTCTACAGTTTCTAGTTACCCAACTTTACTCACAAATTTTGGCAGTGGGACTGAACCTAGGACCTCATAATCTGGCATGCATTGCTAAGTGCCCTTGCAAACATTTACAAAAATACAAAGTGTGGCTGATTTTAACATTGTACAGACAAGTACTATAAAATTCACTATATCCTCAACAAGATTAAAAAAGTATAATAGGGTGAGGAGGAAAACAAGAGTCAGAGGAGTGTAAGTGTTGTATGGAAGAATTATTAATGGAAGAGAATGAAGGATAGTATAATAAACATGAGTGATGGTAAAAAGTAGTAAGCAATAAATGCAAGCCTTCTAAGAGTGGCGATATTGAAGCTGTTAAATGTTCAGTTTCAACTGTTGTAAATCAACACTCTCAGGCAAATCATGAGTGAGAAATGGGAGAGTTGGATGTACCAAGAGGAGGAGAGATGACTGGAGTAGGGAGTGCCTGTCTTTTAACCCATTAGCATTTAAACCGGCCATATCCAGCCCAAATATTCAAACTGGCCTCTCACACCTACCCTACGATGTCATTCCAAAAATATATTATCACAACATTGAAATTTCAAAGCTGGGATATTGCAGGATTAATTCAAAATGATTTGAATAAATATACATATTTGATAAAGTAATCTGAATGCTAAAGGGTTAAATTATACTTATGTTTATAATTTATATACATAGGTAGCACATAGTTTTGTTTTAAATTTGTTTGTCATTAGACTGCAGTCATGCTGGGGCACCACCCTGAAGAATTTTTAGCTGAATGAATCAAACCCCGGTCTCTTTTGGCGAACCATTAAGTTACGGGGATGCAAACACACCAACACTGGTTGTCAAGCAGTGGTGGGGGACACAAAGACACACATAGATATATGCATCATATATATAGATATCAAGGCGGTGCCCCAGCGTGGCCACAGTCTGATAACTAAAACAAGTAAAAGATAAAAGATATACGACAGGGTTCTTTCAGTTTATTAGTCAAATGAATCGACCCCAGTACTTATTTTTTTTTTTAAAGCCTGGTCTCTTTTACCGGCTGTGGGGCAACAAACAGCCAGACACATACAAGGAAAACTGTATATATGCATCTATCCCTAATTCCCACACCCCATGGGGTAGTACTGCCTACTTCGAGAAGTATTGCTTTATTTGAAATGTTTGGTAGTATGATGCAGATACGGGTGTGATTAAGTGTCTTCTACTGCAGTCTTGTGATAGACAGAAACTGAAAGAAGTATGCATGCGCGCGCGCGCATACCCCTGCCCTGATTTTACATGATGGTTGTAAACGAACATCGTTCATTCCCAATTATCCATGAAAAACGTCTGGCCATTAGGAGAGAGTTGATGACAGGAAGAGCACCTGGCTGTAGAAAATCTACCTCAACAAATTCATATTAGACAATGCAATCGTAGTTATACAAACAGGATGGTTATGGTTGCAGGGTAATAACGATGGTCATAATACAAAGAAATCAGCCATCAAATCAGTAGCATAGTCAATCAGCTCAATATTTCACCACAAATTATGTTGATGGTCTGAAGATGCTTAATTAAAAATGAATTTATAACCGTTGAAAATACAGAATTTTTACAAATGAGGGAGCTGTTATGAGGTTGGTCGACTTGTAAGAAATAACAGCCAAATCTCAAATCATACCCTAATGTCTTTTTTTCTTTTAAATTATAGAATATATTGAATAGTGGGAGACCTAGATATACAAAGAGAAAAGATATCAGTGCTAACCTGGAGCTAACAATAGAATCACATAAAAGAATCAAGAATTCAAAATTTATGTTCGTCATCCATACATTTCTTTACCGTTCTACTAATTGAATAATAAATTCAACCTCGAAACGTAAAACAGCGGTCACTCGTTTTATAACAATAATGATAACGTCACTGATAACAATCTTAATCTTACCATAATGGATTCTGGATCTTAAGATAATTTCAAACACGAAGATGAGATTGTAGTGGTATTTGTTGTTGTAGGTGCTGCAGTTGTAGTAGTCGCTGGAATGTATGATTGTTGTAGCAGTAGTGCAATGTTCGCTCATGGATTCGATGTATCCTTAATGAGGTCGAATATTGGTCATGAACGTCTGAGATGGTACCATGGTTTTTGAGTGTATGTGTGTGCCTCCTATAACTACCATCCTACACAATATTTATCCATTATATTTATTTACTATAATCATTATCCACTAGATCCAAAACCAACTGTCGCTTTCTACCTCCTTTTTCTCACCATTTCGGAAACTCAGTTCTGGATCTTACCACCACCACGACTACTACTTTTTTTCCTTTATTTTGTGACATCTCTTCATCTTTCATTCTGTACCCATCTTTTCCGTGTATAATTTATTCATTCGAATCATTTCAAACACAGATCCAAAATGATCATATTTACACACGACAAGAGGCACTCAATCAATGAGAACCTCTATGATTGTCCTACTTGCTAGAAATAGCAGCGTATCCACGTTTTAAAGAGGGACACATTTGATAATAGCCGTATACATACTTCAACTTACGCTGTTCCGAGTTAGGTCTTTCGACTTAACGTCTTAAAAAAAAAAAAAAAAAAAGCCCCCCCCCCCCATACCCTCAACTTCAGTAGATTTATCCGAATTTACGTCGGTCTCAGCGAACATATTTAAAATTATAAAAAACAACTTAAATATCAATACTGAAGTGGAAAACCAAATAAAATACGTGTACAAACCATTTATTAAAACAAATATGAGCTAATACATTTTTAAGTGTCTTTTCATATTACGTCGTTTTTCGAGTTAAGTCGTATGTCTTGGAACTAGTTACCGACCTATGTTAAGGTATGCCTGTATATATGAAGACAAGATGGCAATTGCTGTAACGTCTTTGCTCAATCAGGGCTGACCTAGGACTAAACAGGAAACACATTTGCACAAAATATAATGCGTACGCAAACACGAAGAGGAGTAAAATACGAAAAGCATATACATTCGCAAAGTAAATTACCATAACAGACAGAATGTCATATGAACGTAAACACGCAGGCAGCGATAAATACTAGAAGTATCTGATCTGAATAGATTATTATATGCGCCAACATATGCGTATATTAAATCGACGCAGTGTATTTGGTAGATGGTAATTATGTAAAAGCACGTCACGCGCGCATGTGCTTATCCCACCACTTGTCAGCTGATGTACTAAACGTAAAATAAGTTCTAGGATAGATCCATTCGATTAACTACATTAAATACATTTGTTATGTTTGTGTGAGTGCGATCGCGCGTGTGTGAACTTCCGTCTATCAATCCCTCCCTAAAGTGAAACTAGAGAGATTTTGAAAGTAAATTCAAGAACAAAAAACTTCACTATGCTGAGACCAGATATCGAACCAAAGGCCTTTTGATCTTGTCTAACGTGTTCACAACTGAGCTACTTTAATTTTCTGCATTTTTTTCAAGTGTCATGAAAATGAGAATATCTTGCTAAATATACCAAACTAAATACTCGTACTCACTCCAATAAAAATAATAGGCTTGTATTGTCTTTCTTTTCTAAATACAATTTTACACCATTTGTTATTTTTACTCTGAAATCGATAACCTATATATTTACATAAACAGAACAGACGTATTGCAGTTATGGCTAATACTTAGCATCAGTGATGTCAGAGTTTGGTGAACACCTCTTTTCCTCAAATCACACCATGCTGTCTAAATTAGGAAAATATATATTGGCAAATGCATCCCTATACATGCACACACAAACAGATGCGATATTTATATTTGTGTGTGTGACATCTGTCAGCAGACTATGGAGAGCGCCTGTGGGAGGGATGGTGTAATCTTGCAGTTTCGGTGGAAGATGAGACCAGACAGACAGACAGACAGACAGACATGCTCCAGCATTCGGCTGGTACGTTATAACTGTAAAAGGATGCAAAGGCAAAATTGACCTTGGTAGTATCTGAAAGTAAAGAGCCGGAACACATTGCAATGGCTAAACAATAGTGCCATTGTATACATACGAGGGTTTTGCGAAAGTGAGAGCTGGAAAAAAAATAGACAAAGCTGTTTTAATAGAATGAGAGGAAATTGGAGAAGAAACGTGATAAAACAATTGTAGTGATAAAGATAAAATGCTTGATGAAAGTATAAAAATAAGCGAGGACACGACATTTCAAATAAACAAGTTTATTCCAGGTAAAGCAGAGAAAATATGGAGAGTATCACAAATGAATGGATGCTCCATGTTAGGAGCAAAACAACAAAGAAGCACAAGAAACAGAAGCCTAAAGCTAGAGTCGATTAAGAATTATTTTGAATGGCAACAAAATAGACGTAGTCAATTTTGATGGGTATTACGCTAGTATTTAATATATTTGGTATTTATATTTCATGCGAAGTTAGAGCAGTGGAGTAGCAGAATCTACGAGTTTAGTCTTGCCTCTTTATATTTTGAGTAGTAGTCGTTAAAATAGTTGCCAAATTGTGTACAAGGATCGATATTGCCAATTCCTCCTATACTAATCAATGTCATCGGGAGAAACTACGCTGTCGCTCTATTTAGATGCTATTTCTAAATAGCAGCCAAACATTTCTCAAATTATACCTTACTGTCTTGAAAAGAGAAGAGGTCATGACCAGAGGTATTCACAGTGTATTGCTGACCTGCGTCTGAACAGCAATGTGACCAGACCCAATTAAATTTATTAAAATAAACAAACACGTGCTTAGGGTATCGAGAGGAAAGGGATAAATTCTTTTTCCAATTTTAACCTGGTGCGAATGGTAATTTTTTTTTTTTTTTTTTTTATTGAATGAAAATTTGTTGGAAGTTTGCATCTCCCACCCCACTGCTTAGTTGTGTACAATTATAAAACGGGTTATATTTAATACAGTTGTAGGGTCTGGCCTGGTGGATGGTCGGCCTAACAGAAACGTAAATTTTTAATAATTTCCCAAAGCACTTAGATATTTTCGTGTTGTCAGTTAACAATGGAGGTATCGAGATGTAGAGGACACTTACATATGCTATTGTTGGGCTCTGCTTAGACCTATCAATTGTCCTTAAACCGGTCTTGTATGTGGCGCTAAATAAAACTTTTATATATATACTCTACAATAATAGATCAGCAAAGCCCTAAATGTTTTTCCTGTTCAATACGTTATATTAATCATGTATTAATAACAATATGTTAACATGAAGGTTGAACAAGTCAATCGACAAGCGATCGATAATTGATTCAACTTCTGGCAACGGACCTCTTCATTTTTTATAAGTTGGTTCATATATGTTTAATATCACAATATGCATAATTGATGAATGCAAGACGTTTTTATTATTTTGGGCGAAAGATTGCCTAATATTTCTTTGTTTTAATTGTTAACATATTTCTGTAGTGGAAGGGTTGTTTGAATATTATTGAATCCGATATGGTTGGTGGGCATTCAAGTCTGCAAGTAACAGGTTTTTTTGTCTAACCTATTAAGACTCAACAAGAGCCAATGAGACAGCTTTACTTGGTAGACCGAAATAGCAGCTAAACATTTCGTTCACTATCATTCCAACGCAGTGATTTTAAAATCTTTTAGAGTTCAAATTTGGAGGGAAAAAAAAAACAAAAACAAACGTTTAGCATATTGTATTAAATCATATTTGCGTACAAAATATGACGCTCAAGTATTAGTTATTTGGCAGACCAGATCTCTCTGACCACGCACCGCATCAGCGCGCCCTTTGAGAAACACTCCTCAAACGTTTTAAAAGAGAATGTTTTTTGGTTTTTTTTTTATCTAGGTTTGCCGACCAGAAGACAAACTACTGGTACATACGTTATATAACCCAGGTTTATAAAAGATTATGTTGGCTCTAATGATGAATGTGCGGAGGTGGGACACGTTACAAAGACAAAATGCCTATGCAATGACTTGACCTGCCAGAACTAGCAGTTAAATAAATCACCCTTAAACCACACCAACTGTCTTTGTGAGTGACCACTATTGCTTAAATGTTTTTCTTTTGTTACAAATCATTCAAGTAGTACAATTGCTTGATATTACTTTAAATTCACGAAGGTAAATACATATTTTAAACTTAAAAGTAATATTTTTCTAATATATTTACTAAACTCAATTTTTATAACATTAACAAATCGACACACCCTAACCTTTACATTTTTATCTGTAGATTTCACAGATCCCTTGTCCATTCGAGCGCATCAGTGCTTGAAACACAAAATAACCACACGAGTCTTTACTTGGTTAAGCTACTAGGAAAAAAAATCCCCAATATTACCCAAATCATACCAGACTGTCTAGAAATATAAAAGAGAAAGGACACATTGATTGACATAATGGAGTTCTCGATAACAAATTGATGAGATGGTTATGTCCAGAACGGGGTTCAACAGCAACTACAACAATAATCACATCATAAAAGACTTCAGCACTGAGAAGTTATAGACAGAAGAATTATAACTGAATGAATATTTTAAAAAGCAATTTTAATATTTATGACCTCATTGAATGATAAATTCAACCTCGAAACGTCAATAATTGTTTTAAATTTTAGCAAAAGACTAGAAAATGTTAGGTGGGTGTAGTCGACTACATCGACCCTACACTCGAGTGGTATTTATGTTGAGGGTAGTACAAAGGCGAATTACAAAAGGAAACAAAACAGTGAGGGTATCTATATCGAATAAATAGGAGAAATCAACAAAACAGACTTAATAAATGGTAATCATAGTATAAAACAACAAAAGAAAAAGAAAGTATTCAAAAAATTGTGCGGTGGTAGGACCCTGTAAGGTGATAACGCACAACGGATTGCTCTGGCACGCCTAAAGCAAGTACTTTCTTTCAGTTTTTTGCTGCATAGATATGACTAAGTCCTTTTTGCCACGTAAATGTTGCTACTCTCTCACACCTTTCATAAAATTTACTGGAGGACAGCATCGGCCTATCTACCATCACCTTCATCTTCAAGTGATACTTGAAGAAATTGACGAAGGTTTGACCTACCGCGTTCACCACGCAAATTCTTTCGCCAGAGCCACCTGATAGAGGAAAGGAAACTTGCCGTTCTTTAATAATACGTCGTAGATGATACTTAAAAGAAATTAAGTCTTACCATAATAGCTTTTGATTTCGTTTAAGAGGTTCGAAAGATAAAGTTGAGATGGTGGTTGTTGTGGTTAGAGTAGGTACCGCCGAAGATGCAGTAGTCGTACAGTAAAATTTGCTCACACGGACTTGATGTATCCTTTGTGAGGTCGTAGATGTTTTGAATGTCTGAAGCGGCGTCAGTGGTTTATATACGTTGGCGCACCTGCGTGTGTATGTGCGTATATAAATGTATGCGTAGTAAGTGGCTCGACGACTTATATGCTACATTCCACTGTCACAGTCCTCCTTCCCCTCTCCTTTTTCCCTCCATTTACAACTGCCACAACGCATTATACCACCACTACTACTACTACTATTACAATAACCACTACTACTACTACTTTTCTTCTCTGTCGTTTTGGCTGCGGCTTTAGTTATGTTTCTGTATCCACCATATACGCTAAGTTCAATTTTTCGATCAGTGATCATGCATGTATGCATGCCCACACGCGCGCATATACCCGCTCACGCAAATACACATGCGCGCGCACACACACATATGTACGCAGACACATGACTGCATATGGAAATAGATGAACACACTTGTGCGGGCGCGCGCTATACACACACACACACACAACACACACATACACGCACTAACACATACATATGATCGCACATGGAAAGGCTCACTTAGATAAACACACTGGCACGCGCGCTCACATACACATATATTCATGTGTGTGTGTGTTCTATTTTTGCTTTTTTGCTACGTTATTTTGGTGCATCAGATTCAATGTGTTAGTTTCGAATTTTGTGTTTCTTAATATTTAGTTTCAGATGCATTCATCTACTCCCCTCTTCTTTAATTTCGTTATATTCAGATGCCAGCGAGATACTGAGAGTCATATTCAAAATATTGAAGGGACATGATCAATTACTATACAAGGATCTTCAGATGATTTGTTCACAACATATTCTTAAGAAATTTATTTGGTGACGAATGAACTCGTACTCTTGTTTGAATTCATTTTCTCTGTAAGATAGCGATATAACAAAAGATTAAAATGGGTTTTATATTGTGTACCGCGTAATTTATATTGATAAAATTCTGTATTAATTTACACAAACTATATTTTGTATTTTGTTAGCGAAAGAGTATACTTATTGCATAAGAACTAAGAAAGCAATCCGAAAGTCTACTACACGCGTGTGTGTGCATATATATGTTAGTATGTATGTATATGTGTATGTCATCCCCTTTTTATCACACGACATGTCTCTGCCGCGGGGGGGGGGG